>OY992897.1:47176629-47356629 GCA_963921405.1 Cepaea hortensis
CCGTTCAAGTTAAAAATATAGATAGAATAGAAGAATAGATAGATTGATAGTAGAAAATATGATTGGAAGAGATCTTTTTAAAGTAAACTTACCAAGATATCACGAACAGCCAATAAATGGTGGGCGGTGGGTTGACTGCAGAGTACTGCAATCGATATGCAACTAACTTTCTCTCACAAAAAATTACTTTTTTTTTTAACGAACGAAAATCTTTATTTTCAGTGGGTTAAGAATTGGGCACGCAGGTCCGTCCCACATTCTGCCCATCTTCTCTATTTCCTCTCATACATTCTTACATTCAACATCTCTTATGAAGCAATTCTTTGACAACAAAAGAACAATCAGCATTAAAGTGCATGAAAAGTAACTCGTTGAGGAAATGTTTAACATGGGCATTATAAATACCCAACGTGGGTGTAACGCGCCATACATATGAGAATGTTTAATAAAAAGTAATGTGCTGTTGAAGAAAAATAAACAGATGAGTTAGAAAATTTTCACTATTTAAATAGATGCATTATTTTTATGAAAACTTTGAAAATGCCTTACAGATTACATCATTATTTATTATAACTCATATGCCTGTAAACAACTGTAGATAAAGAATTTATAAATCTTTGGAAACAATGCAACAATCTATATATAAAATATATAGTAATACTATTAAAAGTTATGCCCCTTGAAATAACTTTTCTTAAGTTAAGTCCCTTCGCTATATATAAATGATAATGCAAATTTCAATATTAAATTTTAGTAAGTAAATAGCTGATTGTACACTAACAAACTATGACAGTTGGCTGTACGGGAATGAAAAGAATACATGTAGAAAATGTCATCTCAGTCGGATGGACCGTTATCGAACGCATCAAATACATCCCTATACATCCCTACATACATCGTCTTATATATATATATATATATATATATATATATATATATATATATATATATATATATATATATATATATATATATGATCTAATCTTAGGTAATGTTAAAACAGAATCGTAAGTTAAAACTATAACAGCTTATTATTGTGTCAGTGTCTTAGTCAGATATGACTGAGTTACCGTATAAAAGTAGAAGGTACTACCTGCTTTCTGTTAGCGCCGAACGTTGGGCGGCGCTTACTAAACCCCACACACCACATTGTGCCAACGGCTTCGGGTGGAAGAGCGCAATTGGGAGGGTACAAGCCTTACCCTGGTGCGAGGAAATGCAACCTAAAGACAAAATGTCATGGCAGGGCAGACCAGGCCCTAAGCCTTGGTTGGCGGCTGGTCTAGGATCGAAGCTCCGACAGGCGGACAGTTAGAGCATTGTTCAGCTGATCCGGCAGCTTCTGCAGCTTGTCTTGTTCCAGATGTAGAGGTGTTACGTTTCCTCTGGAGTGAACTAGGCAGGCCGAGAGAGGGATCATGCTGCATGGGCAACACAGGGTCTCTATATTTTAGCCCCGGCTTTGTGCTATGGAGAGGCAATAACTCCATCCCTGGTCTTAACTGGTCTCGGAATCAAAGCGAGAGGCAACTGTTACGGGCTATAGGTCCCTGTCAGTTGGCGTAGACATGGGGCGCCACGCGTTGCCTCTGACGGTGGGAGACACCTACAGGTGTCACTGATCAGCTACCGCCCGCCTCAAGCTGGGTAGCCCCCGGCCAATTGGGTGCTCATCCGCCACAGCCTGCCTGCTTCAATGGGTGCTTGGGGCTAGGACAAAATCTGAATCGCAGGCTGTAAAACCAATGCACCAGGTACTAATAAAAAGAAAAATAGAAACCTCAATCTGGCTTGCAATCTGGAATGTGAGAACCATGTGTCCAGGATTGTCCACTGACTTGACCAATATTGACGATGTGAGAAAAACGGCTGTGATCGATGCCGAACTCAATCGTCTTAACATTGATATTGCTGGACTGCAGGAGACTCGCCTCGCTGAGGAAGGGTCACTCAGGGAAAACAATTACACCTTTTTTTTTGGAAGGGTAGAGGGCAGACAGAAAAAAAGGCAATACGGTGTGCGCTTTGCAGTTAAGAATTCGCTACTGGGAATGATTGAAATTCCAGCAGGAGGAAATGAAAGACTATTATCCATGCGCTTGACAACCTCTTGTGGTTTTGCCACCATTATTACTGCGTATGCACCGACACTCGATTCCTCTGATGATGTGAAGGATTCGTTCTATGAGGAGTTAGACTCCGTGATCAAGGCAGTTCCAAAATATGACTACATTTATATGCTCGGTGATTTCAATGCTCGTGTGGGCAAGGACTCGAGTTCATGGCCAGTGTGCCTTGGAAAATACAACATCGGTCGCATGAATGAAAATGGGCTAAGGCTGCTGGAGCAATGCACCAGAAATGACCTATGTATTACAAACCCCTTTTTTAAAACAAAAGAGCTGCATACGGTCACATGGAAACATCCAAGATCCGGCCATTGGCACCAGCTGGACTTAATTATCACACGGAGACAACATCTGAACTATATATCATTGACTCGAAGTTACCACAGTGCTGACTGTGATCCGGATCATTCTTTGGTTGTTGCAAGAGTTAGACTGACACCAAAGAGAATCTACACAGCCAAACCACAAATCTAGCCCCAGGATTAATATTATTAACACTCACGATCATGAAAAGTGCTTTCAGTTTCAACAGCAACTTGAAGACACTTTCACTGATACACCAGAAAATTGTGCAGTAAATAAAAAGTGGGGTCAACTTAAGGAAACTCTTTATAAAGCTGCCATATGGTTGGTTGGTTGCTTGCTTGCTTGCTTGCTTGGGTGGGTGGGTGGGTGGGTGCGTGGGTAGTTAGTTAGTTAGTTAGTTAGTTAGGTTGGTAGGTAGGTAGGTAGGTAAGTAGGTAGGTAGGTAGGTAGGTAGTCGCAGTTCCAACTTCACAGCAATGGGTCGTCCCCATTATGCTCCGTCCAAGTGCCAGTGAATATGACACAAAAAATTCCCCACAGCCCAATGTGAAAAGTGGAAATGACAGGAGTCTCGACAAACAACAGCTCGCACAGATACACTGTGCATAATGCCGCCGCCAGAATGTCAACACACCAGTCCCCCACGAAACACCTAATTCATCTCTGATGGAATCGGCAGTCATTTTCCTATCTGGATGTTTCCCTGATGTTCACCCACACAGTCCACGAAAATACAGTTCATCACTGACGACAGTGGCAGTCAACCAGAAGCCCAGCAGCCACGCATTTCTGCATAAGGCAAAAACCGGTCAACTCTGGGACATAGCCACCTGCCATTGCTCCGAACATGCAGTCACGTTCCAAAAAAATGTTGGGCATATTCAAAAGCACTTCACACGAAACTCATAGCTCACAGTGTCGCGCCACGCACTCACTCAGTAGCAGGGCGACGGAACCATCAAGCCTCCTTAGTCGCCTCTTACGACATGCGTGGTAGGCTACAGTGTTGCTATTCTTTGCTTCCCTTATGGGCCCGGCAACACATGGTAGGGGTTTACGGCACTGTGGATCATAAGAGTCAGGACTGGTTTGTGGCAAACAGCGAGACTCTGCAGCCCTTGATTGATAAGAAGAAGATAGCTCTCTTAAGAAACAAGGAAAGACAAACGCGTAACACTCTGAGTGAACTAAGGCAAGCTAGGAAGGATGTGCAAAAGGCTGCCAGGCAGTGTGCAAATGATTATTGGATCAAGTTATGTGAGTCCATTCAAATCGCAAGTGATAAAGGATACATCAGAAGCATGTATGAATGAATAAAGAAATGCCTGTGGTCCAATGATCAAAAGAAGTGCACCATTGAAAACCTTGACTGGAGAAATCATAACTGATAAGAAACAGCACATGGACAGATGGGTAGAGCACTATTTGGAGCTTTACTCAAGTGAGACCAAACTAGCGGATGATGCCCTCAACACCGTAGTGGCCTTGCCGACTCTTGACCACCTGGGCACACATCCCACCATAACAGAAGTTAAGAGTTCTATACATGAACTTGCATCTGGCAAGGCTCCAGGTAAGGATGGGATTCCAATAGAGGTTGTCAGGAGTGGGCAAGACACACTCACACTACAGATCCACCATCTAATAGAGCTATGCTGGCGAGAAGGACAAGTCCCACAGGATTTCAAAGATTCAAGCATCATAACACTGTACAAGAACAAGGGCGATCGGAGCGACTGCAACAACTATAGGAGGTATCTCACTTCTGTGTATTGTTGGGAAAGTATTTGCCAGAATTGTTCTATGCAGACTTCAAGTCCGGGGAGATCAAGTCTACTCCGAATCACAGTGTGGCTTCCGACAGAACCGGTCTACCATTAATATGATATTCTCATTGCGACAAATGCAAGAAAAATGCCGGGAACAAAATCAACCACTGTTTATTGCCTTCATCGGCCTCACAAAGGCATTTGATTTGGTCAGTCGTGAGGGTCTGTTCAAGGCACTAAAGAAGATTGGCTGCCTACCAACTCTTCTGTCCATTGTGGAATCGTTCCACACAGGCATGAAGGGCTTAATCAAGTTTAATGGTGCAACTTCAGAAGAGTTTGAAATCAAGAGTAGAGTAAAGCAAGGTTGTGTACTAGCCCCAACCCTGTTTGGAATATACTTTTCACTTCTACTGAAATATGCCTTTCGTGATCAGGTTGCCGGTATATACATTCACTCACGCTCAGATAGCGGCCTGTATAATGCTCAGAGATTGAAGGCCAATATCAAATTAGGAAGTACATATCAGAGAGTTTATTTTTGCAGATGATGCTGTAATTGCGACCCACTCGGAAGAAGAATTACAACGTTTACTATCCGCATTCTCCAATGCTTGTTCTGAATTTAGTTTAACAATTAACAAAAAGAAGACACAGATTATGTCACAAGGTGCACATGGGGTACCATCAATCTTTATTTACGACTCCGAACTGGAGACAGTAGGCCATTTTACATATCTAGGATCAGAGATAAATAGCAAATTATCCCTAGATCAGGAAATCAGCATCAGGATTGGTAAGGCAGCAATAACAATGAAGATGTTAGCTAAACGAGTCTGGGAGAACAGGAAGCTTACTGCCAAAACAAAAGATACAACGATACAAAGATGTGTGTAAGTGAGACATAATTGATACATGTATAGATAATGCACATTGGGAGCAAGTTGCCGCTGAACGTGTTGCATGGAGGGCAACTATCAGAAACGGAATAAAGACAACGGAGAAAATGATTGCAGATAAAGAACGCACAGAGCGTGAGAGACGCAAGGTGTTGCATGGTGGTGGAAATGACCGTGTTTTCACATGAATTCACTGCGGACGAACATTTACAGCGCGAATTGACCGTATAAGCCACAATCGCCACCGCTATGGGTTGTAGTTATTAAGCCTTTTTGAAGCATAGTATACCAAACTATCATCTGTCAAGACGGCAAGGTACCAGTAACACAACTCATAAGAATGCTCTATCTAGACCAACAAACAGCGGTTAGAATAGATGGCGAGACATCAGATTGGTTTGACATCAAGCAAGGATCCGGCAGGGATGTGTGCTGTCCCCCTATTTGTTTAACCTGTACGCCGAAAAAATTATGAGAAATGTAAGAGATGATATAAACAGGGAGCTATATGATGCCCTAAATATCAGTGGTCATGACATGACATACCAGAGATTCGGTATGCTAATGATACAGTATTGCTATCCACAACACAGAATGGTATAGAAAACCTAATAGCTTCAACCCAATTGAATAATGAAAATCACAGCTTATATATTAACATAGCATAAACAAAGATAATGCATACAGATAAAACTACTATGGAGAAAAAAATATATGTTAATGAGGAAAAATTGGAGGTGGTGGAAAATGTTGAATATCTTGGGTCATTGATTACCAACAAAGGTGACACTGTCAGAAGTCGGGGTGCCCCACCGCCTAGATGAAAATATTATTCACTGGCGAGCAACCCCAAATAGTCAGAAACTGACTAGGGACAAAATCTATATGGCTGAACTACAGATTAAGCCCATGAATATCCAACGAACAGCTCCAAGTGGCTCGTTACAAAATGAAATGAACTGTGCTGAATATTCGCCAAGGAATGGGAAAGAGAAGGTTAGCTAAGATCGATGTTTAAGTCTAAATATATTAGTATAGACGACTATCTCAGTACAGGTTTTTCTCCCTGACTGCTCCCTTCCTTGGTGTCTAAGTGAACCCCCACCAATGTACACAACAACACGTATGCACAATTGGAATTAAAATATAACGAGAGAACTATGAGTTACAATATTACAACATTTATTTACTAATCATAGACATCTGATGGTTTTTAATATGAGGATGATGAAATCATATAACATATTGTGATGAGAAACATTACGTAACTTTACTTGTTACTTCATCTATCTGGAACTGTGGTCCAGATCCCCACTCTTCAGTAGACTCAAAAAAGAAACAGCTTGCCGGTATTCTGACGATCCTGTCAGTCCTGACACTCCTAGTCTTCACTCATCCTTGAGATCTACAACATAGGTGCTCCTTGTGAGAGCTTGAAAGAAGTCAAGAATGTGTTATATCAGTTCTACATCAGCGCAATCCTAATTAAAACATATCATAACACAAACATATACAATGACCAGTCTGGCCAAAGTTATCTTCCAGCTCTACTGTGTTCACCATCCTCCTTCTCCCTACTGTCTTTAGTCTGGGACGGGCTTTTCAATTGTCTCACACGCCTGTAATGATTAAATTTCTGCCGCCCCATGTCCATGTCGCTAATACAGAAATTCTGTGTTGTACAGCCATTCCGTCCAATGTTAGTTTAGCAGCTCACAGGGTCGGTAAGGGTATTATAACAATGCCTGACCATCCGGGCTTGCAAGCCGTGACCAGTAGCTGTGCCAGGTTTCCATGCATTACCGTGGACGCACGCCCACAATACACTGAGAAAGTTTAGCACCATATACCATCATTGGCCAATGTGCTAATGCACAGACAATAGCATAACACTTCATATTGGTAGGGTTGCATATGACAAATCAATATATCAAACATCCAATACACATAAACATATTGATTAAACTAGACATATGATACGTTAACATCATAGCATAATGCCTTAGTGAGTTTGTACGTATACGAAATGGGACGTATATACACAAAAAGAATATGTACGAAGCCTATTCCTAGCATCGTATATTCATATGAAATTACACATACATACATCCAACATATCCGTAAACATTATATTACTTCAAGATGGACATATAATGATACTCAACATAATAGCATCAGGCATTATTAATGAGTACTAATATTGTATAGCTACAAAATGAGATATACAACAAGTCTAATTGAAGTGACCACACAGACCAGCTATATTAGCTGAGCTGCCCGGTTTAATCACCACTTAGTTACTGCTGTTGTAAGAATTAAATAAATAGTCAGTTGACTATATTCTGTACAACAAATGCACACACCAAAAAGAGACTTGTCTAGTTTGCAAAGAAATGACAAGCATCTACCAAGACACCTAAAAGTATACCCAGACAAGATCTGTCTCACATAAGGCAGCACTCAAAGCAATCCGATATTGAACACAGAACTCAGAAAGAACACTCAAGTAACCTATGACAATGATAGTTCTTGCAATAACCTAGATCAGATATAGACTGAAAATCAGTAACTAAGAAATAACTTTTGTAGTGAAATCTAACATAATAATCATGCATATGACTACAAACATTGAGATAGTTCCTACCTGTTCTGAAGTCAGACTTAATCTAAAAGGAAAAGATCTATCGTGGGTTTTTATATCTAGCCTAGCAGTAGACACTTATCTCCCACTGACGGTAATTGCAATTATCTCCAAGTCTGTTCAGTCATAAAAATTCTTTCTGCATGCACACTAGCCTTCACACCTGTGGGTCTGACAATTATTAGCCCACTGAGTCTTATCAGTGATTTCACACCTTGCGCCTCTAGTCTCTACCAGATGGGGTCAGCCATCGCGGTTGGGCGATTTCCTAGCTATTCTTATCAGGTGTCATGTCAAGGGAACAATTAGGTTCTCATGGTCAACAGCCAGTTTACAACTCTGTTGGTAAACCAGCTTTGCTTGCGTCATGCCTGGTTGGTTTTAATTACTATTCAGTCCCCTGAGTCTGCCCTCCCGTCTGGCTGGATTGATAACCTCTGGGGGTGACCGGTACTGGTGTCAAATTAACTTCTCAAATAGAAAGCCATTCCTGGTGGTTTGTTTACTTGCAGGTTTTGCAAGCTTACGTCAAGACAGTATAGCCTGTATATAGAGAAAACGGTTTTGTTCGTCTGTTGATCCTCTACATGGCCCATCAAAAGTGAACCGAAAATTGTTCTGGGAAGTAAAGGCTGCCAATTCGTGACAGACACAATGAAATGAAGTAAACGACGACTATCAATTGCTCTTCAAAGACTAAAACAACTGAATAAATTGTGGGATGGGACAGACAGAACTACAAAAATTAGATTTTTAAGAGCATGCATCTTTCCCATTGCAACATACGCCTGTGAGACCGGGACACTTACTAAACAAGCTGAACAGCGCATAAATGCCTTTGAATATAAATCAATCAATCAATCATGTGCCATGCCGGAAAGCGTGGGCGGTCATGACTCGCCATTTCACTCGATCACCAGTGTCGTGGATCAGCTCAGTGTTCCTGTCTCGTCCATGCCATGTGGCCAAGCCATCCAGGTATTTTCCTCTTGGTCTTCCTCTTGGTCTGTTCCCCTCGATCTTGCCAGTTGTCACTAAGTTCTCCAATCCATTTCTTCTCATAACATGTCCAAAAATTTTTAACTGTCTACGTCTAATTTCTCTAATCAGTTTACGATGTTCATTTGTCTCCTGTAGTACTTGGTCATTAGTTTTTCTGTCTGTCCATGGTATTCTTTGCATTTTCCTCAGAAACCACATTTCTGCAGCCATCAGATGCTTTTCAGCTTGACTGCTCATTGTCCAAGTTTCACATCCATACAAAAGAACAGGCTCTATGTATCCCCTCAACACTCTTTTTCTCGTTTCAATTGACATCTTCTTATTGGTCAGAATGTTTTTCATCTTGCTAAAGGCTACTTTCGCCATGGCGATTCTTGTTCTAATCTCTTCAAGGCATCTCCCATCAGATGTTATAACTGTTCCAAGATAATTGTACCGATTCACTTGTTGAAGAATATTTCCATTTACTTGTATATTACATTGTGGCACTGCTTCCTTCCTACTGACGACCATAACCTGAGTCTTTTTACAATTTAATTCTAACCCCAGTTGCTCACTGTGTACAACAACCGCATCTACTAATTGTTGCAGGTCCTGCTCATTGTCTGCAATTAATACTGTATCATCTGCATATCTAATGTTATTGATGTTTCGTCCTCCAATGCTGATTCCATTTATATCCTCTACATTTCTGAAAATATTTTCACTGTACAGGGAAAAAAGATCTGGAGACATCACACATCCCTGCCTAACACCTCTCTTAATTGGCTGATACTGTCCCACTTCATTATCAATCCTTATTGCAGCTTGTTGTTTCCAATATATGTTTTTTATAAGTCTAATGTCTTTCCCATCAATTTGTAGATCTGCAAGCATATCCACCATGCTGACATGTCTAACGCTATCAAAAGCCTTTGTATAGTCAATAAAGCAAAGATGTATATCCTTGTTTACTTCTATAGCACGTTCAATAACTGTTCGCAGCATATACACAGCATTTACTGTACCCTTTCCTTCTACAAACCCGCATTGTTCTTCCCATATTTCAGGTTGTATCTTCTTCCTCATTCTTTGCATGATAATTCTTAGCAAAATCTTTGTGATGTGACTCATTATACTAATTGTTCTATGTTGATCACATTCCAAGGTTCCTTATTTCTTTGGGATTGCAATAAATATAGAGTTACATAATTCAGGAGGTATATCTCCAGTATCATATACTGTGTTCAGCAGTCTGGTGACTTGATCTAGTCCAAATTCTTCTAAAGCTTTAATCATTTCTGTTGTGATGTTATCTGCACCGGGGGCCTTGCCAGCTTTCATATGCTTAAGAACATTTCGAACCTCCATCTCCAAAATTGGCAGTCCTTCATTATTAAATCTAATATCATACTGTTCGTCTCTGTTATCATCATAAAGGTGTTTCACATAATCTGTCCATACCTGTAGAATCTGGTCTTTTTCTATTATGATTTTGCCATCTTCAGTTTTTAGACACCCGGTTGATGTACTTGTTCTTTTATTAGTAAGTTCCTGAATACTTTTGTGCACTAATTTGGTATTTTGACTGTTGTGTTGGCTTTCAATTTCTAAGCACTTTTCCTCAAGCCATGCTTCTTTTGTCTCCTTACATAATGTTCTGACTTGTCTGTGAATTTCTTCATATTTGACAGAATTATTTTTGCTGAGTCTTCTCAATGAATATAAATGTTATTGACAAATTCTAAGAATATCTTGGGTAAAGAAAAGAAAAAATGCATCCATACTTCAACAGCTGAGTATTGAAGAAGGTTGGTTATTAAAGGCGATGCTTGCTTGTGTTCGTTGGCTTGAGCTCCAACGCAAAGTCCTGTATGTCGGATGAAGGCATCCTGTTGTCCAACATCAGTGTGATGTCATACAGGACCTGAGGTTTGCGTGTGTATCCTTTGTCCCATGTCTGGCTTATTGGTGTGCAGACTGGTGGTACCTCGCCGTACAGGACAGGCAGACACTCTCCGACTTCGGAGGAATCGGCGATCCTACTGACTTTAGCCAGGACCCCGAAGGGACCTGTTGCCCAGGACGCTCGACGAGGACGCGTCAATAGGTCTTGGCCAGTATATAACCCGGCCCTGGTGCCTTGGAAACACCTCTGCATCCCATTAAAGACGATAAAAAATTAAAACAAAGAAAATTGAAATATTTTGGTCACTTGAAACGTCACGAAAGTTTGGAGAGAACAATAATGGAGGGGTATATCATATATGCTTGGGACCTACGACTGGTCTAGTAAACCGGTATGGAATTTACTTGATCGTAAAATTATGCTCAAGATTCATGGAGGAAATTGGAAGAGAGGCGTTAGTCACAGGCGCCGGAACTTCAATGACCCCTCCCCACGACGCCTAACGGCAAAAGTGGAAGAAACAACAACAACAACATATGCTTGGGAACAGAGGAAGAGGAAGGCCAAAGAGAAGATGGGTGCAGGATGTGACGGATGACCTCCAGTTGGATGTATCAGCCGTGGGACATCTTGATTATTTATGATCGAGAATTTTTCCGGAAGGTTGTTATGGGAGGGAAGTTCTGCAAAGGCATGCTACTGGAATATTATTTTTATTGTTTCGGAACGTTATTGACCATTTGAGAGTGCCCCTGAGTTTTTAATCTAACTTGGAAACATGGCGGCGTATTAATGTTAAATGTTGAACTAAAACACATTCTCACACTCTCAGTTTGGTCATCTGTCATCTACTGCCTATCATATCCAGGACCTTGCAGTTCAGGACAGGGAGGTCTTGAGGCTGAGGAATTAAAGCCGCTTGGCTAGTGCAGTCTTGGTAATAATAATATTAGCGATTTTTGACTATTTAAAACTTGGGTTTTTAATTTTATTATGAGACCATCACAGTTGAGTTGGAGATACTGGATATACAGCTTCCACAAGACAAATCCAACGCCCAAACGGTATCTCAACGAAGGTTGTACGATATAAATATATATTATTATATCTTAATATTAAATATTGCATCCAGGTGGCGAGGACTAACTTCACAATTCACATGTTTATCTATTTTTCAATAAGATGTGCTGTGACCTAATTAACAATTAAAAATGGCCACCAATTATTATAGGTAAAAGTTATGCCTTTTTAAAGCACAAACTATCATCTGTCAAGATGGCAAGGTGCCAATGATGATGTTTATTATTCATTAAAAGTCTATTGCATTGCTAACGAACCTGGCAAGGTGTATATTTTATGGAAGTGTCTATTCAGACCCAGCTCTGTATAAACTACTCTGTCTATTGAGAGCTGAACTATCACGTGATTTTTCCCGGTCCCGGTAACCCCGGGTGGTCCTAGTCATGTGATTTGTCTAGTCACGTGACTTAACGTATGTGACGTCATCGGGACATGAGCGTGGCTATGTTATATATTTTTGATGATTCAAAATCATATCCTCAGTAGCACAGTGGTAAGTGTCTCTTCCTGATAAGCGGGAGCTGTTGGTTCGATTCCCTGCTGGACACATTTTTTTTTTAAAAATTTTCCAGCAATTAATTGGGTGCAAGCGACTTTTTAATAAAAAAAATATTGGGAACTATGATTATGAACAGATGTTTTGTCACTTATATTATCTTATTTATATTATATAAAAGTTATCGCTTTTTTATGTCTTTCAACACATCTTTCTCATATCTCTTGTCTCTCACACTAGCTTCGTTATCTATCTATCTATCTCCTCTCTCTTTTCAACCTGCTTCACATATACCAGGTTTTGCTGCACTTTATGTGCATAGCATTTCCTTGTTTATTTGTTAATTCATCAGGCCAGTAAGTCGGAAGCCTGGTGTTTGAATTGCCTAATCATGTCTTTCTGAGGCGACGCATATTACTGTCAGCTTGGACCGAAATTATGAGGGAGGACATCAATAGCAGGAAATAGTAGGGCAGTAATGTCAACAAAGATGGAAGCCTGTAAACAGTAAGTGTACAGAAACGCAAGTTAACAATTCTTTAACTCGCATGGGGACACAATTATTTTTATTAGGGATACCAATCTGTAAAATTATTCTTGATATTTAAACAGCTTCATACTTCAGCTACGTATAAACTACTCTGTCTATTCAGACCCAGCTCGGTATAAACTACTCCGTTTATTCAGAGCCAGCTCGGTATAAACTACTCTGTCTATTCAGACCCAGCTCGGTATAAACTCTCCCATATTTTATTGTGCATTTTGGTAAAAGGAAAGTAAAGGTAACATTCTTCTTTCGATAGTATGTCGAGAGGATCAACTTCATTGTACTGGGTTTTACCCCATATGGCTCTGCCTCTTTCCGCAGGGTGGCCTGCTGAAAGCATCACACAAAGCAGAGTCTCAGAGTCTCCGAGAAAAATGCACTCAACTTTTACAAATTTTAGATAGGATGTGCTATGACCTAATTAACAGTTTAAAATAGCTGCCTATTTATATTAATTAAATATTAAATGTCATGTGAAATGTTCATCGTTAGTGACAGAACAGTTCATGAAAATGTACTCATATTGTCTTAATGTACCCACTGCATTGCGACAGCTTCCTTTTGTTGATTAAATATTGTGCATTAATTAAAGTAAATAAATTTGTAGCTGCTGCATAAATTAAGCAGTCACTTTCGCTAATAATTGATTTCTACTTCTGCGCTTTAATTACACTATTCTGTATCTTCTTCTTCTGCGTTCATCCGGAGTTTTTTTTTTTTTTGTTGGACGTCATTGTTTTGTGCCTGTTTACAGCAGAGCTGCGTTCTTGTGCCATTAGGCCGACACATCCGACTTCTGCGGGCATTTGTTGACCGAGTTAACCTTCCCAGCTATTCTGTATCTAAAACAGCAATTAATAATTAAATACTCAATTAATACGCAATTAATAATTAAATACTAACTTTAAAAAAAAACCATAACTTATTTCACAGTATTTTATTTAAATTTAAATACTTATGTACTGCTGCACTGCAAAGAAAAAAAAAGTACCCCTTACACTACTTACAGGTTTACAGACTGGTCTGAAAACTGGCTTTCAAAATTATTTTCAGTCATGTCAAAGGGTGACAAATTATACAAGTAGACAGATAAATTACTGCTACAAATGAAATTTGTATTCTGTTTAATTTTAGTAGTTAAATTGCCAGTTCTAATTATAAATAAATACGGATTAACTATAGTAATTAGTTTAGTCAGAGCGCCATCATTTTGAATTTTGAGTTATGATTGCGCCATATCTTTTTCATGGCTGTTCTGAATATTTTCTCCCAAACACAGTAAAAGGACGTAAATGTTGATACTCTTCAAGTACATGTAAAAATGGACGCAGAATTCAAAAATGCATTAAACAATTACCAGAGATAAGCAGAAACAGGAGTTAAAAACAAGTTTACTGTACACAAAATAAAATGTAAATAACTTCAAGAGAATAAATTCTCAATGACAAACACTTGCAGACTAGCAGACGGACCACTCTTGTAATTATTAGAGTGGTCTCCCGTGACGTAAGCCATGTTGTTTTCGAATACATGAGGTCAGAAGCAAGTGTGTGTACAAACTGGAAGTCACTGGTCGATTAACATTTTTCTTGCAATACCCTTCCACCAATTAACACCCCCCCTCCCCCCCCCCCCCAATACTTACAAACGCTGATAACTGACATTGCTAGTAGTATTATTTTGTGTATTTTACTACATCATTCACTTATCATTTAATGGTGTCGAATATCGTCTTCCTATCTCATGGGGAAAAGGGGGGGGGGGGGGTGACAGCCTACCTCACGTTCCCAAAGTTGTGAGTTCGATTCTGGGCTCGGTCAGTCCATGGGTGTAGTTCCCTCTGAACTCCTGGGGGTCGTTGCTGGAGCTACAGAGTTTGTGCTCTTTGAGACGCTTTCGGCAGGCTGCCCTGTGGAATGAGACCGAGCAAATGGGATAAAACCTGGTGCGATAAAGTTGATCCTCCCTTTCAGCTCTCCTCCTGCCCCCCCCCCCCCCCCACCCAAATTATTCACCTTATTCTGTTTGTCTTCTCCATATAATTTTAGGTATCCCTCTATTTCATTTGCCCTGTGGGTATGGACAATACAATAGTATCAATAGATTTTCTTTTTATATTTTATACTATTTTCAGGTTTTCTAATCTCTGTGTCCTACCTGGCATCAATGTCTTTTCTTCACTTCTTGATTCACTTGTATTTGTTTAGGTTTCTTCATGAACTCCACATTAGTGATTATGTCATACCACTTTAGTCCCTTTTCTACACAGGCACCACTGGATGAATAATGAATGTTTGTAGTCCATTAATAATTGGTTTAGACATTCTCCATGTTTCTGATACATACAGCAGTAACGATTTAACGTTAGAGTTGTAACATCTTTTAGCACTATAGAAGCTCATTTTACATGCTTATTTTAATATCTCTATAAGTTCCCTCATCTTTGTCTACATTAATACATAAAAAGATGTATGATTCCACTTCTCAAAGTGAGGTTTCACTAAGGAAACTCATGGAGAGAACTTGGCAATTCTGTTTAATTCTATCTATTATCATTCACTGAGAGATATCAGGTTATCAATTGGTATGTTTGTTCTGTATGATTCGTTCTGGTCTGTCCATAAGGTGGTAGTCGTCTTGAGCAGGTTTTAGTGGCTTTCTGTCGGTTTTGAAAAGTTTTTCATTTGGTGGTATGTAATGGGTATGCCAGGTTCTTTTATTGCTCTTTCCTTAGCCCATTGATAAGCTCTTTTGTTTCTGGGTACTCCACAGTGAAATGGTATCCACTGTATGGTGACCTTACGCTGGCTGCCAAGCTAAGAAAGTAGTGTCCGTAATAGCAATTTCCCAGACAGGAGCACCTCGAGTACTGATTTTGCATCCGTCAATAGCACCATAGGATGTGTACCATGGTTGATATTTAGTAATTTCTCTGTTGCTATCGTGATTGCCTGGATTTCTGCATCATAGTTATAGCAGTACTTTCTTGTTGATACTTTGGCCGTGTCCTTAGTATTATTTGGGTATTCTATGTATACTCCCGCTCCTCCAATGCAAGGAACAGAGATTGGGACAGTAGTTGAGAAAACCCAACAGGGAATTGCTCTTGCAGATGCCATGGTGGACTCCGATGTGGTCTGCATAAATGAAGGTAGGCCGACTTGAATGACAATGAGGCCTGGCGATGCAGACACAGCTATTGACTTGGCACTTGTCTCCCAGTCATCAGTCCTTGATGCAAAGTGGACTGTTTTGAATGACCATGGGAGTGATCACATGCCTTGCTCAGTCCTGGTATCTGAATCCAGGAAAGTTAAGGCTTGGAGAGCGCGCAAGACCTTCCGGTATGAGTGGAGCGATAACCTTCTTGGACGCCTCAGACAGGGGGCATGCAACAGGACTGTTAAAACTCCTTTTTTGCATCCCCCATGGTGGACCCCTGAAGTAGACCATGCTTGGAAAGCAAAGAGAGCTGTAGTGGAGCTGCTAAGCAAAGTGCGACAGACACCCCGAAGCTCACACAGCGGAAAATGTCAAGAAAGACAAGGTGGAGGTTTTCAAGCGCTGTGCTGCAGAGGCCAAAAACGTTAAATGGGATTGTTTCATGAAGGAGATTGGAGGTAATAAAACACTGCGAAAATTCTGGAAACTGCACAGACAAATGCAAAGAAAAGATCGGCCTATGGCAGTGGGAACAATTTATAGAGAGGATGGTGTGCGCATGACAACAGACAAAGAGAAAGGGGAGGTTTTTCTCCAGAGATTTAGAGCAGACCAATCATAATGATGCGGATACCAGGGATGCAGTTAGAGAGGAGTTATGTGGCACCATGAAGAATATGCATTATGAAGACATACGGGTTGAAGATGTTAACCATATTTTGAAAAAGGCAAAAGACACGGCACAGGGCCCGATGGGGTTAAGTATGGCTACATGAAGGCTTTTAGCGAAGCAGACCTGAAGGAGATGACCGACTGCTTTAACCAGAGATAAAGGACAGCATCAGTACCGCAGGATTGGGTGCACAGCTATCTCATCCCTCTCCCATAACCATTCAAGGATCATTCAAAGCTTAGCGGCATTAGGATCATCACCCTTCAAAATACATTTGGGAAGGTTCTAGAGAAGATAGTCGCTTTCAAGCTGCAAGAATTTTTGGAAAGGGGGAAGCTTCTTCCAAGAGGCCTGGGGAGCTACAGGCCAGGAAAAGATACCTGGTCAAATGCAGCCACTTTTGCCTTTGAAGTTTATGAGGGGTTCCAGAGTAGACAGGAAACAATGGCGGCAGCACTTGATCTCGAGGATGTGTACAATAGAGTTCGATATGATATTTTAATAACCGCACTGATGGAGAAGGGGGTCAATCCCTTGTTGGTGAATTGGATAGCAGACATCCTGCATTCTGTCGGGTTGCTCTCCGTCTAGGTGCATGGACCTCAGAGCCACATATTTTAACCCCTGGACTGCCACAGGGAACTGCAATGTCACCAGTGGTCTTTAACATGTATACGAGCAAGATTGCAAACCTAGAAGCACCAGGGGTTGGAAGGATACTAACATTTGCAGATGATATTCTTGCATATAGGCAGGGGAGAGAAGCTATGCGGGTCATTCGGGAATGCAGTAGTGTGTATGAGTTACATCCTTGATTTGCCAACTATTGCTGGTAGGCTCAAGGTGATGCAGGCGAAGGCATACCTCAGAGTAGCTGCAGACACAGACCACCCGTTGCATGAGGCGCTGGACGCAGTTAAGGTTCAGTGACTGATAAGAGGGAAATCATGGATGGCTCTGCGGAGGATACGATCAGACAGGTGTGCATCTTAGAGAACATTAGACGAGAGGAGTGGGTCAGAGTGCCAGTGGAGCAGTCAGACTTGTGCAGAGTGATAATCACATTGAGCCGGGAGCTCAGGGAGTGGCCGGCAGAGGCCACAGAAGTGGAAATCCAGCAACTAATTCAGGATAATGCTCGCTCTGGTGATGTGATTATCTACACAGATGGTTCGGTGTTGAGAGGTAGGAGAAGTGCCTGGGAGTTCTTAGCAAAAGCTAATGGTCAACGTTTGAAAAGGAGAACCTGGCATATGATACCACAACATCTAGCTTAAGAATGGAGGTGGAGGCAGTCAGTGCAGCTTTCCGCTGGATGGAGAATACGATACACACACACATCGTGATTGTAACTGACTCAGAAAGCATGCTGAGGAAGGTGAGGACAGGCAAGCTTCGTGCAGATTGGCTTGCTTCGCTTCGGAGGTCACGGCTGGCAAGCATCGCCTGGATCTTTTCTCCGGGGCATGCCGGTGTGCTGGCAAATGAACAGGCGGACAGATTGGCTGGCTTGGCAAAACTTGGTGGAGTATTGATGCATTACAAGGCAGACGTGGTTGCGGCCTTGTGGGAGTACGTGTACACCTCGGAGGAGCAAATAGATCACCATGGTCTGGCAAGAATGAGACAGCAAGGAGTGACGAGGGGATCTGGCCGGTGCTCGTTGCTCAGAGGAAAGGCGAGACGGACATATAATCAAATTGCTACTGGTACTATTGGGGTTGGAATTCTTCGCTGACTGCTGAGGATGGGGACTGAGTGCTTGTGGGAATGCCCCGGATGCTCTGATGTCGGTTGCTAAATCAATCAATCAAGCTCCTCCATTTCAAGCAGCATTTTGTGCTGACGCATCTGTGTAGATTCAGATCCAGAGGGGCTGTAAGTATTCTTCATCAAGGAAGCTGAGAGTGTTGTTCTGTGTTGTACACTGTTCTGTTCTTCCTTGTCAAATATTCCTTTCACATTTATCTGGATTTGTATTGATATGTTCCTCTTTCCATGGAGTTCGTTCTGGAATAGTTTTCAGCGGGATACCAACTATGGGCAGATCAGTGGTTTCTCTGCAGAGTCGTTTGACCTGGTGGATAAAACTGCTTCTTTTCAACTGCCCCATAGCTAAGTTTTCAAATCTGTTCTTCATAGGGTGGCCTGGCAAGCTGAGGACGTTTCTGCTTGTATTTTAGCATTTTTGCTTCTCTGTGCTCACTCAGTGCTTGTGTCCTCCCCATCTTCTCCATCTCCACTATATGGGTGATCTTATCCCTCCTGTGGTGACTCTAAGAGCATGATTTTGCATCTTGTTCAGCTCTTGCAGTATGGTTTTTGATGCTGAACACCATGCAGTTGACCCATATTCCAGGTGTGATCGTATGCTCTGTTGATAAATTTTGCTAAGGATTTTCCCGCTGGCTCCGCATGTGGTTCCATTTAGATTTCTCAGGATGGCTATTTTTATTCTGGCTTTCGCTACTACTTTGTTGATGTGCGTTCTCCTATCAGCCTGTCATCATATGATACTCCAAGGTATGTTGGTTCTTTATCATTTATTAGGGGTATTTCATTTATCTAGATGATGCCTACCATTTGTTTCAGAGTGAGGGTACACAGAGTGGTGCTGCACTTGTCAGTGTACCGATACACTGTCTATTTGCACATGCAACAGCACTCCTCCAAACGATGGCCCCAAATTATTTAGTGTATAATGCATCCCTTACAGGGCCTCATAAGGTCATTTCCAGGGCGATGTGTTGTCAATCTCTTACGTTTGAGTGTATCGTTGTCTGCTAGACCAATCAATGGATATAATAAATGTTTCTGGGCTCGGAGGGCTCTCACTGTTGTCGGAGTGTATATCCATATCTTGTAGTACCGAAGAAGTGAGGACCCACAAACATTTATTGCATCCATCGATAGGTCTAGCAAAAAACCACACACTGAACCAAAACTGATCGACAGCACATTCAATCCTCGTTCTGATATGTATCATTTTTTTACCTGCGGATATACCAATACAAGAGTTTAGAACATGTTTTCGTACAGTATTTACAACTTTTGTGCCACAATTTCCACATATAACTGAAATATTATTGGTACGTATTCCCATTTTCTCAGTTCTATATTTTAGTTCATAGTTCGTATTTTTTTTTATTATATCGGCTAATGAGGCCCTGTAAGTGATGCATTTTACACTAAATAATTTGGGGCGGTCGTTCGGAGGAGTGCCCATGCAACTAATGGATCTTGGTGTCAGATCTTAGTCAGATATGACTGAGCTACCGTAATGACAGCAGGCGGTACTACCTGCTTTCTGTTATCACCGAATGTTGGGCGGCGCTTACCAAACCCGACACCCCACATTGTGCTAACGGCTTCGGGCTGAAGAGCGCAGTTGGGAGGGTACAAGCCTTATCCTGGTGCGAGGAATTGCAACCTAAAGACAAAATGTCATGGCAGGGCAGACCAGGCCCTAAGCCTTGCTTGGCAACTGGTCTAGGATCGAAGCTCCGAGAGGCGGACAGTTAGAGCATTGCTTTGCTGATCCTGCAGCTTCTGCAGCTTGTCTTGTTCCAGATGTATTGGTGTTACCTTTCCTCTAGAGTGAACTAGGCAGGCTAAGGGAGGGATCATGCTGCATGGGCAAAACATGGTCTCTATATTTCAGCCCAGACTTTGTACTATGGATAAGTATAACTCCATCCCTGATCTTAACTGGTCTTGGAATCAAAGTGAGAGGTAGCTGTTACAGGTTATAAGTCAATTGGCATAGACATGGGACGCCACGGATTGCCTCTGATGGTGGGAGACACCTACAGGTGTCACTGATCAGCTACCACCTGCCTCAAGCTGGACAGCCCATGACCAATTTGGTGCTGATCCACCACAGCCTGCCTGCTTCAATGGATGCTTGGGACGAGGACAAACATCTGATTTGCAGGCTGTAAAACCAGTGCAGCACTTATTTCTAACAAGAAAAATAGAAACCTCAAGCTATGGCTTGCAACCTGGAACGTAAGAACCATGTGTCCAGGATTTTCCACTGGCCTGACAAGTATTGACGATGTGAGAAAAACGGCTGTGATTGATGCTGAACTCAGTCGTCTTAACATTGATATTGCTGGCCTGCAGGAGACTTGCCTCGCTGAGGAAGGGTCACTCATGGAAAACAATTACACCTTTTTTTGGAAGGGCTTTGCAGTGAAGAATTCGTTACTGGGAATGATTGAAATTCCAGCAGGAGGAAATGAAAGACTATTATCCCTGCGCTTGGCAACCTCTTGTGGTTCTGCCACCATTATTCCTGCATATTCACCGACACTCGATTCCTCTGATGATGTGAAGGATTCGTTCTATGAGGAGTTAGACTCCGTGATCTAGGCAGTTCCAAAATCTGACTACATTTATATGCTCGGTGATTTCAATGCTCATGTGGGCAAGGACTCGAGTTAATGGCCAGTGTGCCATGGAAAATACAACATCGGTCGCATGAATAAAAATGGGCAAAGGCTGCCGGAGCATTGCACTAGAAATGACCTATGTATTACAAACTCCTTTTTTAAAACAAAAGAGCTGCATAAGGTCACATGGAAACATCCAAGATCCGGCCATTGGTACCAACTGGACTTCATCATCACATGGAGACATCTGAACCATATATCATTGACTCGAAGTTACCACAGTGCTGACTGTGATTACGGATCACTCTTTGGTTGTTGCAAGGGTTAGACTGAGACCAAAGAGAATCTACACAGCTAAACACAAATCTAGCCCCAGGATTAATATTATTAACACTCACGATCCTGAAAGGTGCTTTCAGTTTCAACAGCAACTTGAAGACGCTTTCTCTGATACACAAGTAAATTGTACAGTAAATGAAAAGTGGGGTCAACTTAAAGAAACTCTTTATAAAACTGCCGTAGGGGTTTACAGCACTGTGGATCATAAGAGGCAGGACTGGTTTGCGGCAAACAGCCAGACTCTGCAGCCCTTGATTGATAAGAAGAAGATAGCTCTCTTAAGAAACAAGGAAAGACCAATGTGTAACACTCTGAGCGAGCTAAAGCAAGCTAGGAAGGATGTGCAAAAGGCTGCCAGGCAGTGTGCATATGATTATTGGATCAAGTTATGTGAGACCATTCAAATCGCAAGTGATAAGGGAAACATCAGAAGCATGTATGAAGGAATAAAGAAAGCCTGTGGTCCAGTGATCAAAAGAAGTGCACCATTGAAAACCTTGACTGGAGAAATCTTAACTGATAAGAAACAGCAGATGGACAGATGGGTAGAGCACTATTTGGAGCTTTACTCAAGTGAGACCAAACTAGCGGATGATGCCCATTGCCATAGAGGCTCTACCAACTCTTGACCACCTGGACACACTTCCCACCATAACAGAAGTTAAGTGTGCTATAAATGAACTTGCATCTGGCAAGGCTTCAGGTAAGGTTGGGATTCCAATAGAGGTTATCAGGAGTTGGCAAGACACACTCACTCTACAGATCCACCAGCTAATAGAGCTATTCTGGCTAGAAGGACAAGTCCCACAGGATTTGAAAGATTCAAGCATCATAATACTGTACAAGAACAAGGGCGATCGGAGCGACTGCAACAACTATAGGGGTATCTCACTTCTGTGTATTGTTGGAAAAGTATTTGCCAGAATTGTTCTGCGCAGACTTCAAATCCTGGGAGATGAAGTCTACCTGAATCACAGTGTGGCTTTCGACAGAACGTGTCTACCATTAATATGATATTCTCATTGCGAAAAATGCAAGAAAAATGCCGTGAACAGAATCAACCACTGTTTATTGCCTTCATCGACCTCACAAAGGCATTTTATTTGGACATTCGTGAGGGTCTGTTGAAGGCACTAAAGAAGACTGGCTGCCCACCAACTTTTCTGTCCATTGTGGAATCGTTCCCCACAGGAATGAAGGGTATAATCAAGTTTGATGGTGGAACTTCTGAAGAGTTTGAAATTAAGAGTGGAGTTAAGCAAGGCTGTGTACTAGCTCCCACCCTCTTTGGAATATGCTTTTCACTTCTACTGAAATATGCCTTTCGTGATCAGGATGGTGGTATATACATTCACTCACGCTCAGATGGTGGCCTCTACAATGCTCAGAGATTGAAGGCCAAGACCCAAATTAGGAGGGTACTGATCAGAGAGTTGCTTTTTGCAGATGATGCTGCAGTTAGACCCACTCTGTGAAGAATTGCAATGTCTACTATCTGCATTCTCCAATGCTTGTTCTGAATTTGGTTTAACAATTTTTACAAAAAAAAAGACACAGATAATGTCACAAGGTGCACATGGGGTACCATCAATCTTTATTGACGACGCCGAACTAGAGATGGTAGACTATTTTACATATCTAGGATCAGTGGTAAATAGCAAATTATCCCTAGATCAGGAAATCAACACCCGGATTGGTAAGGCAGCAACAACAATGAACAGGTTAAGAAAAAGAGTCTGGGAGAATAGGAAGCTTACTGCCAAAACAAAAGTCCTTGTCTATCAAGTCTGTCTCCTTATTTCTCTTCTTTATGGCAGTGAAACCTGGACAACTTACTCACACCAAGAGAAACGTTTAAACAGCTTTCATATGTGGTGTCTTCGAAGAATTCTTAATATTAAGTTGCAAGACAAAATCACAAATACTGAAGTATTGGAAAGATCAGGTTGTGTGACGGTTTATTCCATGCTCATTCTTCGTAGACTTAAATGGATAGGACATCTTAGGAGGATGGATGATGGTAGAATACCAAAGGACATCTTTTTTGGTGAATTACAGATGGGTAAGAGATCTCAAGGTTGGCCTCTACTACAATACAAAGATGTGTGTAAGCGGGACATGATTGATAATGCACAGTGGGAGCAAGTCGCCGCTGAGCGTGTTGCATGGAGGGCAAAGATCAGAAATGGAATAAAGACAGGAGAAAATTATTGCAGATAAGTCACACACCGAGTGTGTGAGACGTAAGATGGTGCATGATGGTGGAAATGACCACGTGTTCACATGCACCCACTGTGAACAAACATTTACAGCGCGAATTGGCCTTATCAGTCACATTCGCTACCGCCATAGGTAAAAGTTATTATGCCTTTTTAAAGCACAAACTATCATCTGTCAAGACGGCAAGGTGCCAATGAATGATCAGGATGGTGGTATATACACACTCACACTCAGATGGCACAATGCACTTACAATACTCTACAATGCTCAGAGATTGAAGGACAAGACCAAAGTCCCCGGGAAGGTTAACCCGGTCAACAAATGCCCGCAGAAGTAGGATGTTTTGGCCTAACGGCGAAAGAATGCAGCTCTGCTGTAAACAGGCACAACGCTATCACGTCCACAAAAAAAACTCCGAATGAACGCAGAAGAAGAAGACCAAAGTTAGGAGGGTACTGATCAGAGAAGTGTTCTTTGCGGATGATGCTGCTATTATGACCCACTCTGAGGAAGATTTATAATGTCTACTATCTGCATTCTCCAATGCTTGTTCTGAATTTGGTTTAACAATTAGCCAAAAGAAGACACAAATTATGTCACAAGGTGCACATGGGTATCATCAATCTTTATTGACGACGTCGAACTAGAGATAATAGACCATTTTACATATCTAGAATCAGAGGTAAATAGCAAATTATCCCTGATCAGGAAATCAACATTAGGATTGGTAAGGCAGCAACAACAATGAACAGGTTAACAATAAGAGTCTGGGAGAACAGGAAGCTTACTGCCAAAACAAAAGTCTTTGTCTATCAAGCCTGTGTCCTTATTACTCTTACTTCTTTATTGCAGTGAAGCATGGTCAGCTAACTCACATCAAGAGAAATGTTTAATCAGCTTTCATATGCTGTGTCAGCGACAAATACTTGGTATTAAGTGGCACAACAAAATCAAAAATACTAAAGTATTGGAAAGATCAGGTTGTTTAACAGTTTGTTCCATGCTCAGTCTTCATAGACTTAGATGGATGGGACATGTTAGGAGGAAGGATGATGGTAGAATACCAAAGGACATCTGTTTTAGTGAATTACATATCTTGACTGTTGATTTGTGCTGCTTGGTTCTGCCTTTCTCCACCAATATGCTACAAGGGTGGTGGTCGCTGCCGTGGTACCCTAGGACACCCCATCTACACACTGTAGAGAGTGCAGGAGAAACCAGCGCCAGATCATTATCATCATCACCTGGGCGGCTTGCAGTTCTGGTGACACAACCACTGTTGATACAGACCAGGTCAATGGTTTCAAGTGCAGTCTCGAGCTCCTCCCCCTGTGTGTTGGAGGAAATGTTTCCCCATGATCTGCCTTTAGCGTTGAAATCGCCACAGAAAATGACATTTTTTTTCATGACCTGTTATGTCACTTAAGCACTGCCACTTCTGGGAATCCACACTCGCATTATGGGCATAAACATTAACCAACTCGAATGGTAGACCGGATTGAACTCCTGCCTGTATTTGTATGTCGTCATTGTCCCACCTGGACATGTCTAACTCTGAAGCAACCATACTGTCGCCAATGAGAATCGCCATTCCCAGATGTCGCCTATTGTAGAAACATTTGAAACCAGCCATTTGGAGTAGCTGATCACCCAGTCTCGTCTCCTGGAGTGCTACAATGGGTTGCAGTTATTATGCCTTTTTTATAGCACAATGTAACAAACTATCGTCTGTCAAGACGGCAAAGTGCCAGTAAAAATACTTTCCTGATATTGAGAAAAAGAACACTCAGAATGAAACAGAAAGAAGAAAAATAGCCCTATACTATATAAAAGAACATAAACCAAGTAGCAGTTGGACCCATGCATATAGAGATGGATCAGCCAAAAATTGAATAGAAAATGGAGGAGGAGCTATTCTCCTAAATTCAAAAAATGGATGGGAAAAAAAAGTCAGTGGCAACTAGAAAATTCTCAAAAACTTCAAAGCAGAGGAAGAGGCTTTGAAAACTGCAACAGAAAAGCTCTTGATAGAGGAAAATAAAGAGAAGCAGATAGCTTTCTTCACAGATGCTAAGTCAGCTGTCTCAATACTGAAGAGCAAAAACAGCATAGAATTAGCAGACCTAAGAACAGCACTCCATGGACTATGTCAGAAATAAAAAAAAGTTGTAATACAGTGGATCCCATCACATTGCAGTATACCTGAAAATAAAGAGGCTGACAGATTAGCAAAAGAGGGCGGACGACTACCACAGCCTGACATAGACATAACTTATAACAAGGCAAAGAGGTTTATAAAAAGCACTTATAGAACCAATTGGGAATCAGCATCCAGGCCACCAGAAAGATGATGCATGTTACAAACTCGACCGAAGTGAACAAGTAGCAATCTTCAGACTTCGCACAGGACATAACAGGCTGAAACACCACTTGTTCAATAAACTAAAGATAGGAGATACTGAATGTAATGACAATGTTGATGAATATAATTGTGGAACTGGTAAAATGACAGCTAGACATTTGATGCAGGAGTGCCCAATATATACAGAACAGAGAAAGATATTTTGGCCCACACCTGCAGAATTTGAGGACAAGTTCTAAGGCGATATCAACAAGCTCAAGTTGACTGCAGCTTTCTTTAACTATAGTCAGGTTGACATCGAAAGGTGCATGAAGAAGTTCTTAGCTTGCCACAATTCATGCCACAGAAATGTCGGAGGCAAAAGCGCCCCAGTTGCACAAAATGGAATATTGCTTGGATAGCAAATCCATTGTGTGGGCATCATCAACGGTGGAAAAAGCATCCTAGTGGCACAAAATGAAATATTGCTTGGATAGCACATCCATTACGTGGAAAGTCCTAATCGAAAGCTCACTGTGTGGATGTCATCTGCTGACTGCATTCTTCTGGTTTCCGGAGGAACAGCCTGTGGTGAACGGAAGGCCCAATATATGGAAGTGGGGCTAAGCAGCCATGTGCTGGACGTGACGATTCCTTGGGTGAGCCCAGTACCAGAGCACTATGTGCCAGCTCTACAATTATTATCCCCGCTTGGATAGCGGGGAATGCCCATGGTCTTCCCCTGCCTTCCCTTGAGGACTGACTGGAATGTCTTCAGCTGTTCTAAATGGGCCAACTGAGATAGTGGTATCAGCACAACAGTGAGAGTCAAATGTCCTATGAAACACCTGGGAAGGTAGCCTAGCCAACAAATGCCTGAAAAAGTCAGATGTGTCGGCCGAAAGGTTCAAATATCACAGCTCTGTTGTAAACAGGCACAACGCAATTACGTCTAAAACAAAATTCTGGACGAATGCAGAAGAAGAATAAAGACGGAGGTGAAAATAATTGCAGATAAGTCACACACTGAACATGTGAGATGTAAGATAGTGCATGATGGTGGAAATGACGATGTGTTCACATGCATCCCCTGTGGATGAACATTTACAGCGCAAATTGGCCTGAACAGTCACTTTTGCTCCCGCCATGGGTTGTAGTTGTTATGCCTGTGGGAAGCACAATGTAACAAACTATCGTCTGTCAAGATAGCAAGGTGCTAATGATTAATGCATCTACAGCTCTTTGTAGTGATCTGGTGGCCACTGATGCATGTTCATTTGTGCTCCATAAGGCCAGGTCATCAGCATACATTGTTACTTTGATTCCATGTGATAGTTTAGCTGCAATATCATTGATGAAGATTGCAAAAAGTGTGGGGAACAGGATTCCACCCTGGGGAACACCATGACACAGTGTAATTTCTTGCTCTCGAATCCGTCTATCTATACTTTGGCTCTTCTGTTATGCAAGTATGCTTTCATCCATTTGTACATTTTTCCATTGACTTTATAGTTTCTCAGTTTCTTCATCAGACATTTCTTTCCAGATTTTGTGAAAGGCTTTTTTTCAATTTAACCATGCCGCAAGCACCAGTTTCTTCTCTTGGAAGCATCCTCAACTCCTTGAGAGAGGTAGATTGTCTGATCTGCCTAAAGCCAGCCCACTGTGGCATAAGAATGTTTTCACTTTCAATATACCACTGCAGTCTGTGATTGATGATGTGCTCCATTGTTTTGCAGAGAGAGCTGGTGAGGCTAATTGGTCTGTAACTGGAGGGACTGAAATTGTCTTTCCCTGATTTTGGGAAAGGTATCACGATTGCTTCTCTCCAGACTTGCGGAACACTGCCTAAGGTCCAGCAGTTGTTTAAGATCTGCAGCAGCTTTGTTTTGGCCATTGTTCCTAGGTTCTTGATTATTTCATTGGAGAAACCATCAGCTCCTGGTGACTTTCTCATTTTCAGTTTTGCTTTTGCTAGCTCCAGTTCGCTGATTGTGATAGGTGCCTCCAGCGCCTCATGTACTGTTTCATTCTGTCCTGTATATTGCTACTTCTCTTGAATATCTTATTGTTTCTCTAGACTAATTTTGATGTTGTTATCTTGTGCGAATGAGTCTGCAAAATCGTCAGCTGCTTGCTTTCTTGTTAAGAATGTTTCCATCTTTATTTTGTGCTATCGTTGAGTTTCTCCCTGGGCCCTCATCGTTAAGTTGTTTTATTAGCTTCCACAACTTTCTTGTGTCTCTTTCAAAGTTCAGTGACTCTGTTTTCTCCTGCCAGCTTTTCCTTCTTGCCTGCAGCTTGGCCCTTTGAAATTTGGCTTTTGCAAGCTGGTATTTATTGTGCCTTGTGGCATGGTCGAGACAGAAACACGGAACTGATCCACGACTCTGTTGATCGAGTGAGATGGCAGAACATGACCGCCCACGCTTACCGGCATGGCACATGATGGATTGATGGATTTATTGTCACCATCTGCACTGTCAGGTGCCTCCCCAGCGGCACAACTCTATAGTTCTGCAGGACTGAAAGAGGCCTACTACTGCTGCTGCTGCTATTATTACTTATTGTGGTGCTCTTGGCTGGGTTTGGCCTCTGCTTGCTTTCTGCTTATTAGAGTATTCCAAAATCAACCTTTAAAATTGTGAAACAGCATTTTTCCACTGCGACTTGGTCGACTTTTTGAATGAGTTCATCTGTCACACATGCATGCCATCCTTGTCCACCCTCATCATGCACATCTTTATACCCATCTGTGAATTTCCTGCACCAATCCCTCACAGAACTGTCACTCATAACATTATCATCGTACACCCGACACAGTTGCAATGAATCTCGGCAACATTTTGACATTCTGCTTGAAAAAGACAAATAATGCCATGAATTTTACAGCTGGCAGAAAGGGCAAGCATGATGCAAGCAATGAACAGTGTTGCTATGCTTGTAGTATGCATTTCCTCAAACTCTTCAACTGCTTTATTTGTGTCTTTATCTGTGTTCAGATTTATAACCAGTAAGCTGGTATAATGTTTGTACATTGCCCAGTCCACTTTCTTGTAATTCCACCTTGGGAGGGTGCTGCTTTCACTTACAAGCTTATTTTCTACAGTTAGAAAGACTGGTCAATGGTCACTACCACCAAGTTGTTTCCCAACAATTCATATGATGTTCCACTCCAGGTCTGGTGAGTGAAAAGCCAGGTCAGGTGTACTTGAAGTGTGCCATGGTCTTGAGTAGAAGGTATGTGGGTCAGACGGCTTGTTCTGAGAAGGTCAACCCTGTCAACAAATGCCAGCAGAAGTCGGATGTGTCAGCCTAATGGCGCAAGAAAGCAGCTCTGCTGTAAACAGGCACAATGCAATCACATCCAAAAAACATTCTCTGGATGAACGCAGAAGCAGAAAAAGAAGATGGCTTGTTAATTAAGATGAATTCATTCTCATCCTGCCAGTCTTCCAGTCTCTCTCCTCTCTAGTCCATGTGATCATAGCCCCAGCTCTGTGAGTGGCTGTTGAAATCATCACACACAATCATTTTTTTCTTTTAATGGTAGTGTGTCCTGTGCCTGTAGGCTGCCACTTGGACAGTAGTAATTGATCAGATATAGATCTTATTATCTGTCTTAAGTTTCAGTGTTTGATACTCAGCCCCTTCCATGTAAACTTCAATTTGGGAAGCAGCGACAAGAGTCAATATCCCACCGTTTCGCATGTCCTTTCTGTCAGATTGGTAATCTCTGATTTTGAAGGCTATATTTTCATTGAGGTGAGTTTCTTGCAAGCAACATACACTTATTTGTTCTTGTTTCAAGATGTTTTCTAGCTCTATCTTTGTTGTTGTTGATCCCCTCCACATTCCAGTGCATTATCGCCATTGCCACTTCTCCTGTTAGCTAAAACAGTTTCACCACATGAAGGCCAGGAGTTGGACTTTTGCTGCCAGAGGTGATAAAAGCATACGCTGATGGTATTTTGCTAGGTTCAGTGCTCACCTCAACTCTGCACCCCCTTCTATATAGCAATAATGTGGAACCATTTCTGTCTCTAACTCTCTTCTCCTTGTGTTTTTAGGTCTTCCTTTATTTCATTTCCCTGTCACATTATACAATTCTTCGGTGTTCTCAGAGTAAGTCATATGTGGTACAGCATCTTTTATTCCTTCTTGATACACTTGTATCTGTTTAGTTCTCTCCAGGAGTTCCACACTGGTGATTCTGTTATACCATTTTAGTCCACCTGTTTTGCCCAGTCAACAATTTATGAATGTTTGTAGTTTCGTAATAATCATTATATGTCATTCTCCATGTTTCTGATCCATACAGTAGCACTGTTTTAATGTTTTACTTGAACAGTCTTTCTGACAATCCTAATTTTTTTTTTTACTTCCATAAGTGTTCAATTGCCATGAAAGTCCTTTTGCCTATTGCATTCTTATTTTAATATCTTTATATGTTGATCCATTTGTGTCTACATTGCTACCTAAATAGGTGTATAATTCTGCATCTTGAAGTGAACTTTCACCAAAGGAGATCAGGTTATCCTTTGCTTGATTTATTCTCATTATCTTTGTCTTTCCCTATGAATTTTTAGACTTAATTGTTGTGATCTCCTATCTATTGTGCTTAGCTAAATCTTGCATCTCATTTCAATGTGTGGGACAAGAAGTCAGTTTCTTCAACGAAGTCCAGATCATTGAGCTTCAATGCAAAAGCAGACAATATTGGGACCAAATGCACCTAACTGTCAAATACAGGCATGCTCACAATTTCATGTTAGAAGCTCACAAAGTAAAATTCTTTCTCCTAAGCAACAGTTTAGAAGGAATATTACCGACAAGATTTTCTTTTCTTTCCTTACCAATTGAAGACTCATTATTGGGTGTGTGGAAGGGAGATAAAGATACAATAAAGAATGGCTGCCGCTATAAGTATTGCATCAACTTTAATGTATGTATGATGTGTCACACAAATAATAAGGATTTTCCATAAAGCTGTCATGTATTGTTATGTTATCTTTGTTATGATAAACTAATATCATTACACTGCGATAGATTCCCAAACTCAATTTCTTAAACAGGGCTTGAGGATAACATATTAGAAATTATGTCTTGAAGTAATATAATCATAAGACATTTTGTATCATTAATCATCTTGAAAAACAAAATATCAAATTCATTTATATAGTTTATGTTTGCAAATCCTTTCAGATCGACTGTAGACATAAGATGGAGAATAAATTACCATCAAGTGTCAAGATAGAACAACCTGAAGTCTGTGTTGGTCAAGGTAAGATTAAGTGCAATACAACATAACAGTTATTTGAATATTCCTCACAGAATGTTGCATTCAACTGCAGCATTTACTGGCTGTTTTTGATTTACTAGATAATTTTACATTTAAAAGTTTGCCATTGCTTTCTGAATGGATAAAACCTTATACCATCAAAATCATCACAATAGCAGAATGTAAATCTACTCAGACACTGGAGAAAATAAGATTATAGGTGTGACCAAGTATTCACCGGGATCAGTGCAATTGAACAGAGCAGGGCACTCTCTTGTCCTGACAATCTGAAACTGCTCTCAAAAGCAGAGGTAAAAACCCCAATATGAATATGGAAGGCAAGAGAAAACTACCACATTATCTTCCAAAGACAAGTTTAAAATATGAATATGGAATGTCAGGACATAGCTGAGATAAGAAAGTTACATAATGTAATAAAAGAAATTAAAACTATGAAGATTACTATCCTAAACATGAGTGAGATGAGGTGGAGGAGGTCTGGTAAAGTAATAAGAGACAAACACACAATAATTAGTTCAATTGATAATACACACAGCAAAGGAGTAGGACTAATGTTTGATGAGGAAACAGCTAAATCATTTAATGGTTATTTGATTAAATCAGATATGAAAGGGGGCTGAGTGGTCTTTAGGTATGGTGTCCTCCTGGAAGTCCTGGTTCAAGCCCCTGTGAGGGCCGGGATTTTTTCACGTGGACTTCTAGTAACAAAAATTTCCCCTGGTCTCTGGTTAGTGAGATTGGGCACCCGTGTGTATTGTTGCGCACGTAAAAAATCCCTTGGCAGCTGGAAATCGAGAAAGAGTAGCCTAATGGTGCTGCCCGGGCAAAATTTCAAGTTAAACATCTACCCAAAGTATTTCAGGATCCTCACCGGTGCTACGGAGTTCTTGCATTGAGCTGAGATTCTCCGTACTCAGGCTTGAGTTAGGAGTAGAACGGAGCATTTATGGTTTACACCCGTGTTCCGTGATGTTGATCCATCGACTAAACCAGGGATGGGCAAACTACGGCCCGCGGGCCGCATGCCGCCCGCCAAGTGATTTTATGCGGCCCGCGAGGGCATTTAGAAATAAGAATGTTTAATTCGTTTTTAAGTTATTTTGTTGAATTTTACAGAATTTCATTTACCGTCATGATGAGTGTCAATAACAAACGTAAGATTGAAGTTGAATGCCGTGTTTTTAATGATGAATGGACAACTAAGTACTGTTTTATAAAAGTTGGTAGCAAATCAGTTTGCTTGTTGTGTCGTGAGTCAGTGGCTGTCTTCAAAGAGTACAATTTAAAAAGGCATTATCAAACAAAACATTCCAATTTCTGATACAATTTAACGACCGAAGAGAAGGAAAGCAAATGCCTTGAGTTGATGAAAAATTTGGAGAAACAGCAAACTGTTTTCACTAAACAGTCTTCAATTCAAGATGCTGCAACTGAAGCTAGTCTTGTGCTTTCACACATAATTGTAAAACAGAACAAGCCATTTTCTGATGGCGAGTTCATCAAGGAATGTTTGCTAGATGCAGCATACATTATGTGTCCATAACAAACAAACAAAAACAAAAAACAAATTTGACAACATTACTGTATCAAGGAGAACTGTGGTCAGACGTGTTGACAAGATCGGTGACAATTTGATGCATACACTTCAAGATGCAAGTAAACAATTTTTGTGGTACTCTCTTGCATTGGATGAGAGTACCGATGTACATGATACTGCCCAATTATTGCTATTTATACGTGGAATAAACACTTCTTTCAAACTCACTGAAGAGTTACTGAGTGTTGAGTCACTCAAAGACACAACCACAGGCCATGATATATTCAATACTCTTACTAGTTATATTGAAAGAACTGGGTTGGTTTGCAACAAGATGGCAAGTGTTACAACTGACGGAGCTCGTGCTTTGACTGGAAAAAATGTAGGTCTGGTAAAGTTGATAAGTGATAAGATTAAAGCAGAATATCCAGACTACACATTATTACCACTTCACTGTGTGATTCATCAAGAAAGTCTGTGTAAAACTGTTTTGAAAATCAAGCATGTTATTGACCCAGTTGTCAGTGTCATCAACCTCATCAGATCAAGAGGACTTAATCATAGACAGTTCAAGGCATTATTTGACGATTTGGAAACTGAACATTCCAATTTCCTGTACCACACAAGTGTTCGATAGCTGAGTCTCAGCAAGGTGTTGAGTGTGGGAACTTGGAGAAGAAATAGTGATGTTCCTAAAGATGAAGGGCATTGCATGTGACTTTAATACTAACACTGTCAATAAAGAGTGGCAGTTAGACTTTATGTTTGCCATTGAAATTATGGAAAAGTTAAATGAACTGAATGTCAAACTTCAGGGTAATGGTGTGTTTGCACATGAATTGTATGTATATGTAAAATCATTTCAGGCAAAACTCTCTCTGTTATCCAGACAAGCAAGTGAAAAAAGATTTTGTCACTTCCTTTTGCTGAAACAAGAAACCATTTCTGGTGAAATGACTGAAAAATACAAAGTCCAGTTAGATGCATTGATTGAAGAATTTGGATGGAGATTCCAAGATTTCAAGAAATTAGAGCCATAGTTCAATATTCTCAGTTCACCTTTTAGTGCAGAAGCTGATACAGCCACAGAGGACATACAATTGGAGCTGCTTGACTTACAAGCAGATCATGACCTGAAAGAGAAATTCAAGACAGATGGTTTGCTGGATTTCTATGGATCTTTATCACAAGAATCATTTCCCAACTTGAAAAACTTTGCAGCTAAACTTTTATCATTATTTGGATCAACATACATTTGCGAACAAACATTCTCTTGCTTGAAGATCAACAAATCTAAGAATAGGTCTTTATTGTCGGACTGCAACTTGCATGCTGTCATGCGAATTTCAACAATTATTGTCAAATATTGCAAGCAGTTACATACATCTCATTAGAAATCAAAAACTGTAGTAACAGTGTGGTCGCTGTGTGTCTAAATTAAAGCCATTGATAGATAATAAAGAATATTTGTTATAATAACAATTAACAAGTTGTAAAATTGTGTTAACAAATTAGTAAAAGTTTTTGTCCATATTGTCAAATATAATGTATAAGTGTATAAGTAAAATAAAATTGCAATAATTAGTTATTTATACTGCTTAATAACCTATAAATAATTAATAATTACTTATTGTGATAGGTTGCTGTAAACAAAATGGATATATATATATATATATATATATATATATATATATATATATATATATATATATATATATATATATATATGCGGCCCGCCAATAGCTTTACATGTGTCAATGCGGCCCTCCGCACGAAAAGTTTGCCCACCCCTGGACTAAACTAAACTAAACTAAACAGATATTTGTTATTGTCAAATTCAAAGTCAAACCAAGAGATATACATTTTATACAAATGTATGCATAAATAGCAAGCAGTAGTGAAGTGGAAATACAAACATTTTATGACAAAGTAGAAATGGCGATGGGGTGGAAAATTTTAAAATGATTCAGGAGCCAGCCATTTTTAACACAGACTTAGAAAAATATGAATCATTCTCAGATAAAGCTACATATTTTGAAATGAGCCATTAAATGTCCTTTATCGGAACCCAGTCAGAGATATCACTTTGAGAATACTGAAGTTATTCACACATCTCTAGAGCTTTAAGGCAATGTGCGGCAGAAAAACTGACGATTTTTACTCAGGTCGGCTATTTTTGGAGTAGTTCATTTTTACATTCCTTAGCATGTCTTCTATCAGATTCATTACTTGTTTTTTTTATTTAAAAATTTTATTTTAATGCAATATTCATATTTTACTTAACCTACTCTAGGTGTCAAATTGTCTACTTATTGAAAATTGTTACGTAATTGACTTTTTTCAAACCATAGCGACGGTATCCGGGCTAAGCGCTAACCACATGTGTCATACACCATTTTAAAGGTCATGATCTCCCGTAGTTGTTAAACTCCGAGATCGTGTAATTGGGAACTCTCCAGTGTACAACTGTTTCTGTCAAATCAATAATCTTACGGAAACTTCCATATGTGGAACACAACACATGACCATAGGCAATGCGTGATTCCCATTGGCTGAAACTGATCACATTGGTATCCAATTTTGTCCAAGATGGCCATTTTGTTCTGTTTACACTTGGCTATGGATTATCACGCAAACTGAAAAATGCCTCATTCCAAGAAATTTAACATCCAGTCATCTGCTCAATATAAGAAATCTCTCAGGCTACAGCTCGCAAATGCTCTTAAGCACCGAAAAGCCTACCAGAACGTTGTAAACATTACAGAAAATTCTGAATCCAACCCAGCTAAACCACGCATGCCATCTCGCAAGTTTTTTTTTCCACAGTGAATCTGAATGATTCAGTACCATTGTGTTCTTCTCAAAGTTGTGGAAGTGACTCTTTTATTGCAGAAAAAACCAGAAGCCAATTTAAAAGAGATACATACGAATATATGACCTCCTCTAGGATTAAGTGTGTTTTTGTTGATAAAAACATATATGAAAAACTGGAACATAGAGCAGTACAGGTAGGCCCCATTATATGTCGGTTCAGTTTACGTTGTTTCGCTATAACGTCGTTGTCACAACTATGTCATAACTTCACTTTACGTCGCTACATTCTGCGATAACGTCGTCACCTGTGTTGCTATGCCACGCCCTTGTGGAGGAACTTGCTAGCTTGTGGGGGAACTACGTAATGCCGTCAAGTGTTACCACTGTGGAACGTCTCCTTACTCAGTTTCTGTTGTCAATTTTGCGTTAACGTCACCATTTTACCATTGTGCAGTGTGTTTTTCCAGGATTTTATTGTGTAATTCTCCATAATTTATGAGTTTGGAGTGCACAGTAAGTGCTGCTAATGTGTCTGGTTGTAAGAGAACCAGGAAAAGTATTACTCTTGAGGTGAAGTTAGATGTGTTACGTCGTTTTGGGGCTGGCGATTGGGCTGTTGACATCGGCAAAGTCCATGGTTTACCCCCAACCATGGTAAGAACAATTCATGCAGATACTGACAAAATCAAAGAGGGTGGTAACAATACAACCTGTTTGAGTGCTTCCAAGATCACTTGTACCAGAAGTACTCTTATGGAGAACATGGAAGCACTATTGGCCGTCTGGATTGAAGACCAGAACCAACGGAATATGCTTGTGAGCAAGCTGGTTATCCAAGAGAAAGCAAAGTCTCTCTATGAAGATCTAGCTAAGAAAGCCGATGAGAGCAGTACTAGTAATGCTGATGATAGTTTATGGAATTGCGCCACGCTAAGTTATACACCTCAAAGGTCAGTGTGTCCGACTTCAGCATACATGTGTGTGAAGTTTTCTTCCTCTAGACCAGTGGTTCTCAACTGGTGGGGAATTCCCCCCCCCCCCCCCCCCCCAGGGGGAATGAAGATTATTTCAAGATCACGTTAATACAAGAACCGATTACTTGATCTTGTTTTTCCCTTCATACTTTACGGTTCTGTACGTCTCACCCCTTCTAAAATTCATTTTATAAAGTAAGTAGACCCACAAATCACGTTTTATGTGGACGACTAGACTTGTTTTAGTATGTGCTTCCATTTTTATGTATATTGTGTAGGGGCGGGAGGGGGAATTTTTAGATAGGAAATACGAAAAAAGGGGAATGACGTTCTGAAAATATGGTAAAGGGGGGCCCGGGCCAAAAAAGATTGAGAACTACTGCTCTAGACAGATTCCATCCAAAAGAACAGGCTCTGTCTGTCTGTGGCCTGTTATAATATAGATATTGTGGTGTAGTGTGTCAGGTCTTAGTCAGATATGACTGAGCTACCGTATAACAGTAGACGGTACTACCTGCTTTCTGTTGCGCTGAACGTTGGGCGGCGCTTACCAAACCCGACACCCCACATTGTGTCAACGGCTTCGGGCGGAAGAGCGCAATTGGGAGGGTACAAGCCTTACCCTGGTGCGAGGAAATGCAAGCTAAAGACAAAATGTCATGGTAGGGCAGACCAGGCCCTAAGCCTTGGTTGGCGACTGGTCTAGGATCGAAGCTCCGACAGGCGGACAGTTAGAGCATTGCTTTGCTGATCCGGCAGCTTCTGCAGCTTGTCTTGTTCCAGATGTAGGGGTGTTACCTTTCCTCTGGAGTAAACTAGGCAGGCCGAGAGAGGGATCATGCTGCATGGGCAACACATGATCTCTATATTTTAGCCCAGGCTTTGTGCTATGGAGAGGCAATAACTCCATCCCTGGTCTTAACTGGTCTCGGAATCAAAGCGAGAGGCAACTGTTATGGGTTATAAGTCCTTGTCAGTTGGCGTAGACATGGGGCGCCACGCGTTGCCTCTGACGGTGGGAGACACCTATAGGTGTCACTGATCAGCTACCGCCCGCCTCAAGCTGGGCAGCCCCCAGCCAATTGGGTGCTCATCCGCCACAGCCTGCCTGCTTCAATGGGTGCTTGGGGCTAGGACAAAATCTGAATCGCAGGCTGTAAAACCAATGCACCAGGTACAAACAAAAATAAAAATAGAAACCTCAAGCTACGGCTTGCAACCTGGGACGTGAGAACCATGTGTCCAGGATTTTCCACTGACTTGACCAATATTGACGATGTGAGAAAAACGCCTGTGATTGATGCCGAACTCAATTGTTTAAACATTGATATTGCTGAACTGCAGGAGACTCGCCTTGCTGAGGAAGGGTCACTCAGGGAAAACAACTACACCTTTTTCTGGAAGGGTAGAGGGCAGGCAGAAAAAAGGCAACACGGTGTGGGCTTTGCAGTGAAGAATTCGCTACTGGGAATGATTGAAATTCCAGCAGGAGGAAATGAAAGACTATTATCCCTGCGCTTGGCAACCTCTTGTGGGTTTGCCACCATTACTACTGCATATGCACCGACACTCGATTCCTCTGATGATGTGAAGGATTCGTTCTATGAGGAGTTAGACTCCGTGATCAAGGCAGTTCCAAAATCTGACTACATTTATATGCTCAGTGATTTCAATGCTCGTGTGGGCAAGGACTCGAGTTCATGGCCAGTGTGCCTTGGAAAATACAACATCGGTCGCATGAATGAAAATGGGCAAAGGCTGCTGGAGCATTGCACCAGTAATGACCTATGTATTACAAACTCTTTTTTTAAAACAAAAGAGATGCATAAAGTCACATGGAAACATCCAAGATCCGGCCATTGGCACCAGCTGGACTTCATCATCACGCGGAGACAACATCTGAACCATATATCATTGACTCGTAGTTACCACAGTGGTGACTGTGATACGGATCATTCTTTGGTTGTTGCAAGGGTTAGACTGAGACCAAAGAGAATCTACACAGCTAAACACAAATCTAGCCTCAGGATTAATATTATTAACACTCATGATCCTGAAAAGTGCTTTCAGTTTCAACAGCAACTTGAAGACGCTTTCACTGATACACCAGAAAATTGTACAGTAAATGAAAAGTGGGGTCAAATTAAGGAAACTCTTTATAAAACTGCCGTAGGGGTTTACGGCACTGTGGATCATAAGAGGCAGGACTGGTTTGCAGCCAACAGCGAGACTCTGCAGCCCTTGAATGAAAGAAGAAGAAAGCTCTCTTAAGAAACAAGGAAAGACAAACTCGTAACACTTTGAGTGAGCTTAGGCAAGCTAGGAAGGATGTGCAAAAGGCTGCCAGGCAGTGTGCAAATGATTATTGGATCAAGTTATGTGAGTCCATTCAAATCGCAAGTGATAAGGGAAACATAAGAAGCATGTATGAAGGAATAAAGAAAGCCTGTGGTCCAGTGATCAAAAGAAGTGCACCATTGAAAACCTTGACTGGAGAAATCATCACTGATAAGAAACAGCAGATGGACAGATGGGTAGAGCACTATTTGGAGCTTTACTCAAGTGAGACCAAACTAGCGGATGATGCCCTCAACGCCATAGAGGCTCTACCAACTCTTGACCACCTGGACACACTTCCCACCATAACAGAAGTTAAGTGTGCTATAAATGAACTTGCATCTGGCAAGGCTCCAGGTAAGGATGGGATTCCAATAGAGGTTATCAGGAGTGGGCAAGACACACTCACTATACAGATCCACCAGCTAATAGAGCTATGCTGGCGAGAAGGACAAGTCCCACAGGATTTCAAAGATTCAAGCATCATAACACTGTACAAGAACAAGGGCGATCGGAGCGACTGCAACAACTATAGGGGTATCTCACTTCTGTGTATTGTTGGAAAAGTATTTGCCAGAATTGTTCTGCGCAGACTTCAAGTCCTAGGAGATCAAGTCTACCCCGAATCACAGTGTGGCTTTCGACAGAACCGGTCTACCACTGATATGATATTCTCATTGTGACAAATGCAAGAAAAATGCCGTGAACAGAATCAACCACTGTTTATTGCCTTCATCGACCTCACAAAGGCATTTGATTTGGTCAGTCGTGAGGGTCTGTTCAAGGCACTAAAGAAGATTGGCTGCCCACCAACTCTTCTGTCCATTGTGGAATCGTTCCAAACAGGCATGAAGGGTATAATCAAGTTTGATGGTGCAACTTCTGAAGAATTTGAAATCAAGAGTGGAGTTAAGCAAGGTTGTGTACTAGCTCCCACCCTCTTTGGAATATACTTTTCACTTCTACTGAAATATGCATTTCGTGATCAGGATGGTGGTATATACATTCACTCACGCTCAGATGGCGGCCTCTACAATGCTCAGAGATTGAAGGCTAAGACCAAAATTAGGAGGGTACTGATCAGAGAGTTGCTTTTTGCAGATGATGCTGCAGTTACGACCCACTCTGAGGAAGAATTGCAATGTCTACTATCTGCATTCTCCAATGCTTGTTCTGAATTTGGTTTAACAATTAGCAAAAAGAAGACACAGATTATGTCACAAGGTGCACATGGGGTACCATCAATCTTTATTGACGCCGCCGAACTAGAGATAGTAGACCATTTTACATATCTAGGATCAGTGGTAAATAGCAAATTATCCCTAGATCAGGAAATCAACATCCGGATTGGTAAGGCAGCAACAACAATGAACAGGTTAAGAAAAAGAGTCTGGGAGAACAGGAAGCTTACTGCCAAAACAAAAGTCCTTGTCTATCAAGCCTGTGTCCTTAGTACTCTTCTCTATGGCAGTGAAACCTGGACAACTTACTCACACCAAGAGAACAACTTAAACAGCTTTCATATGCGGTGTCTGCGAAGAATTCTTGGTATTAAGTGGCAAGACAAAATCACAAATACTGAAGTATTGGAAAGATCAGGTTGTGTGACAGTTTATTCCATGCTCAGTCTTCGTAGACTTAGATGGATAGGACATCTTAGGAGGATGGATGATGGTAGAATACCAAAGGATATCTTTTTTGGTGAATTACAGATGGGTAAGAGATCTCAGGGTCGGCCTCTACTACGATACAAAGATGTGTGTAAGCGGGACATTCTTCTTCTTTCGTTCGCTTGAGATATGTCTATATCTGCAATGTCGTCTCTTGCATGAATTGAACTGTTTTTTTCAGTTCACACAGTGGTCCATAGAGTTTATCTTCCACCGTCGTCTCTCTAGGCCAGAAGGTTTGCCTAGATATGTTATATTTTGGGCAGTCTTGGAGTATGTGCTCTGCTGTCTGCGACGCCAATCCACATGTGCACATGGCTGTTTCACCAATCTTGAATTTTGTATACATGTGGTTGCGTAATCTATTGTGTCCTGTTCTGAGGCGCAGAATAATGACTTGTTCTGGTCTGTCCATAATGTGGTAGTCATCTTGAGCAGGTTTTGGTGGCTTTCTGACTGATTTGATCATTCTTTTCTTTTGGTGGTATGTAACGGGCACATCAGGCTGTTCCTCTTTGGCTCCTTCCTTAGCCAATTGATCAGCTCTGTCGTTTCCGGGTACTCCACAGTGGGATGGTATCCACTGTATGGTGACTTTATGCTGACTGCTAAGTTCAGAAAGTAGTGTCCTTAGTACTGGCAATTTCCCAGAGAGGAGCGCCTCGAGTACTGATTTTGCATCTGTTAGTAGCACCACAGGTTGTGTACCATTGCTGTTATTTAGTAATTTCTCTGTTGCTATCTTGATTGCCTCAATTTCGGCATCATAGTTATGGCAGTACTTTCCTGTCGGTACTCTGGCTGTGTCCCTAGTATTATTTGGGTATTCTATGTACACTCCCGCTCCTCCATTTCGAACAGCATTTTGTGCTGACCCATCTGTGTAGACTCGGATCCAGAGGTCCTGTGGGTATTCTTCATCAAGGAAGCTGAGAGTGGCTGTTCTGCGCTGCACACTGTTCTGTTCTTCCTTGTCAAATATTCCTCTCACTTTTGTCTGGATTTGTAATGATAGTCTATGCTCATCTTTCCATGGAGTTCGCTCTGGAATAGTTGTTAGGGGGATACCAACTGTGGGCAGATCAGTGGTTTCTCTGCAGAGTCGTTTGGCCTGGTGGATAAAACTACTTCTTTTCAACCGCCCCATAGCTAGGTTTTCAAATCTGTTCTTCATAGGGTGGCCTGGCAAGCTGAGGAACTTTTCTGCTTGTATTAGCGTTTTCGTATCTCTGCGCTCACTCAGTGCCTGTGTCCTCCCCATCTTCTCCATTTCCACTATAGGGGTTGATCTCATCCCTCCTGTGGTGACTCTAAGTGCTTGATTTTGCACCTTGTCCAGCTCTTGTAGTGTGGTATTTGATGCTGAACACCACGCAGTTGACCCATATTCCAGGTGTGGTCGTATGCTCTGTTGGTAAACTTTGCTAAGTATTTTCGTACTGGCTCCCCATGTGGTTCCACTTAGCTTTCTCAGGATGGCTATTTTCCTTCTGGCTTTTGCTACTGCTTTGTTGATGTGCTTTCTCCATGTCAGCTTGCCATCAAATGTTACTCCAAGGTATGTTGGTTCTTTATCTTCTCTTAGGGGTGTTCCATTTATCTGGATGATCCCTGCCTTTTGTTTTGGAGAGAGGGTAAATAGGGTGGTGCTGCACTTGTCAGTGTTTATGCTGACACACCATCTATTTGCCCATGCAGCAAATGTATCTACAGCTCTTTGTAGCAATCTGGTGGCCACTGATGCATATTCATTTGTGCTCCATAGAACCAGGTCATCGGCGTACATTGCCGCTTTAATTCCATGCGGTAGGTGAGCAACAAGATCATTGATGAAGATTAGAAAAAGTGTGGGGGACAAGACTCCGCCCTGGGGGACACCGTGACGCAGTAGTACTTTCTTGCTCTTGAGTCCGTCTATCTGTACTCGGGCTCTTCTGTTGTGCAAGTATGCTTTCACCCATTTGTACATTCTTCCATTGACTTTGCAGTTTCTCAGTTTCTTCATCAGACCTTCTTTCCAGACTTTGTCAAAGGCTTTCTTCAGATCTATCCATGCCGCAAGCACCAGCTTCTTCTCTTGGAATGCATCCTCAATTTCTTGAGAGAGGTAGGTTGTCTGATCTTCCGTAGAGTAGCACTGCCTAAAGCCAGCCTGCTGTGGCACAAGGATGTTTTTACTTTCAATGTACCACTGCAGTCTGTGATTGATGATGCGCTCCAGTGTTTTGCAGAGACAGCTGGTGAGGCTAATTGGTCTGTAGCTAGAGGCAATGGAACCATCTTTCCCTGATTTTAGGAGGGGTATCATGATTGCTTCTCTCCAGGCTTGTGGAACACTGCCTAAGGTCCAGCTGTTATTGAAGATCTGCAACAGCTTTGTTTTGGCCTCTGTTCCTAGGTTCCTGATCATTTCATTGGAGATACCATCAGCTCCTGGTGACTTTCTCATTTTCAGTTTTGATATGGCTAGCTCCAGTTCGCTGATTGTGATGGGTGCCTCCAGAACCTCATGTACTATTTCCTTCTGTCCTGTATGTTGTCGTTTCTCTCGAATCTCTTGTTGATTCTCTGGACTAATTTTGATATTGCTATCTTGTGCGAACGAGTCCGCAAAATGGTCAGCTGCTTGCTTTCTTGTTAAGATTTTTCCATCTTTATGTAGTGCAATTTTTGAGTTTCTCCCTGTGCCCTCGTCATTAAGCTGTTTTATTAGCTTCCACAATTTCCTTGTGTCTCTTTCAAAGTTCAGAGACTCCGTTTTCTCCTGCCAGCTTTTCCGTCTAGCCTGCAGCTTGGCCCTTTGAAATTTGGCTTTTGCATGCTGGAATTTATTGTGGTGCTCTTGGCTGGGTGTGGCCTCTGCTTGCTTTCTACACACTTCAACATCATTATGCAACTGTTCCAGTTCACTACTCCAGTGGGGTTTATATTGTTTACGGGCTCCTCTTGGTACTGTTTCTCGCGCTGCCTGTAGTATGCATTTCCCAAACTCTTCAACTGCTTTATTTATGTCTTTCTCAGTGTTCAGGTTTCTAACCAGTATGCTGGTGCGATGCTTGTACATTGCCCAGTCTGCTTTCTTGTAGTTCCACCTCGAGAGGGTGCTGCTTTCACTTACAAGCTCATTTTCTACGGTTAGAAAGACTGGCCGATGGTCACTGCCACCAAGTTGTTTCCCAACAGTTCGTGTAATGTTCCACTCCAGGTCTGGTGAATGAAAAGCCAGGTCAGGTGTAGTTGAAGAGTGCCATGATCTCGAGTAGACATAGTAACCGGGACAGTAAGCGGAGTAGACAGTAAGCGGGACATGATTGATACAGGCATTGATAATGCACATTGGGAGCAAGTCGCTGCTGAACGTGTTGCATGGAGGGCAAATATCAAAAATGTAATAAAGTCAAAGGAGAAAATTATTGCAGAAAAGTCACACACCAAGCGTTTGAGACGTAAGATGGTGCATGATGGTGGAAATGACCACGTGTTCACATGCACCCAATGTGAACGGACATTTACAGCGCAAATTGGCCTTATCAGTCACACTCGCTACCGCCATAGTTAAAAGTTATTATGCCTTTTTAAAGCACAAACTATCGTCTGTCAAGATGGCAAGGTGCCTGTCGCGTAATGTATTCTACTAGGATGGAATTGGATCAAAGTAGATACTAAATAGACTTCTACGAATAGAGAATCTAACCACTGCTGAAGAAGCGATCAAATGGCTCGCAATTCTAGAAGAATGATTATCAAAGTCCCAGAATGGATCACTACTTCTGAACAGTGCCAGGCGGAAAGTTATGACGACTAACTGTACTAACACACGAAGACAGTATGTCAAGTTATTCCTGCTAACGTGCCTGGAAGAATAATGAGCCCCCACTGCCTAATGTATTCTCACACAACAGGAGATAAGACAGAATGATAAGTATAGATGTAGTCCTTTCACTCGTCACACAATCTGATGATGTTAATGCTAATCCTATAATGACAGACGCAGTTGTTAAAATTACAAATATAACATAACGTTTAATCCTAAAGAACACTACGTGAGCTCCACTGGGAACTCACTGACACATAAGAGATACGCAGATCCCTGAAATTTCTACAAGATAATGTTCAGCTAGAGGATATAATCATAGACTTCTAGCCGATAGCGGACAATTTGTGAGTGCTGTGCAGTGGCAAACGGGTGGGTAGCCACTCATCTGATAATCCTTAGCCTCCTGGATGGTAAGCTGTCAGTGCTGACTGGATCGTGGTATGGACTCCACTCTCTGCTGCATCAAGTGAGTGGTTCGTGACTACGGCTACAGATGATCAGGATGCAGGCTCCTGCAACTAGATTTTGACTGGCCTGGAAGTGGAGACTATCATTGACTTTTCTATGTTTTAGAGGGTTGTTCGGCTTAACAAGAGCCAGCAATAAAATATGTTTAAACACAGACAGGTGTTCAATTTTAGCCAATTGACGTGATAGTAGCTCCAGCTCACTCCAGGTTGCTGTCAAAAATGCCAGATGTTAGGGTGCTACCGGAAGTTAACTTCTCATCCAGGAGAGTTCCCTTCCTGTGGCCACATTATTATTCACAGCCAAACCTGAATATAAAATTCAGCCTGACTTGATTTCTTGGCTTGTAAACGAACTCTACCCTACATCTACTTCTAACTATAAGAAGAAATAGTATTTAACTCTCTCTATAGTTTTATGTATATCAATACACTAACCAAAGACGATTTTATCTAACATATGGATATATAGATACTAATAACAAATAATACCGACTACATAGAGGGGTTTACTGAGGGCTATCTCCATCTAATAACAAAACGATCTGAGAGGTGGGCCAACCTGTCACAAATGCCCACCGTTCAAAAAAAAGTTGGAGAAACAACTTTTTCTCCAGCCCGAACTCTCATATAGTTTTGTCAGCCCTTACTCTGATGTTTATGGGTCATTTGGACAGGTCCCCCTCTTCATCAATAGTACAATGTCTATTCAAAATTCTCAGACTCTTCGTTTCTAAGACACCTTCTAAGAAACATCCTCCCTTGATGTCGCTTCCATGGAAATCTTCTCTGGAAACTTTGCTTTCATTGGTCGGGGTGTCCTTCGTCTGTCACTGATAAAGGTCCTACGATTCCAACATCTCTCCTTCGACCCAATTGGTCTTGATCCCTATACTTCATGCGCGTCGTCCTTACTTTCCCTTTAGACATCTCTAAGTTGGGATTGTGTTCAGCCACGTCATCTTCCTCACATCTGTCGGGGTTGTCTTCCCATCTGGATTGATCCCCTTTGGATCCATTATCAACCACAGCCAGAGTCATAATATGAACTGGTGGGTTCGTGTTGTTCTCAAAATGTCTTTTGAGTAAATTCACGTGGAAGACTGTAGTTTTCCCGCGAATAGAAACGGAGTACTTGTTGCTGGACACCTTCTCTTTGATGATGAATGGTCCTTGCCAAGCAATTTCTAACTTATTATCCCCTTTGGTTAATAAGACTAGCACTTCATCTCCTACCTCTAGAGACTGGTTTCTAATAGGTTTATTATAGAAGGAAGCCTGTTTCTTTCTGGCACGACGGAGAGTGGAGTTAGCTAATTTCCATCCCGTGTGCAGTTTCTGTTTCAGTTCCTCTACATACTGTGAAGACTTGACGACACTCTCATCTGTTCCTTCATCAGTCCAGGTTCTCAAAAGAGCCTCAAGTGGTCCTTTAATTGGTCATCCGAACAATAGTGTAGCAGGTGGGAGACCGGTGGCGACATGTGGTACTTCTCGATAGGCAAACATTGCTGCTGATAAGTACGTGTCCCAACTATCTGGTTTCTCCTGGACTAACTTGTTCACGATCGATTTGAGAGTCCCTGTATATTTGACCACAAGTCGCTTATTCTCTGTGAGACTAAAACCTGTGTTGACATGGTGCATCCTGAAGATGTCGGAGATTTCTCCCCTTATCTTCTCATTCAATAATGACCCACTATCACTTACAATAAGAATAGGGAATCCTACTCTGCCGGTCTCTCTGGCTGTGGGGTTACAACACTTTCTCTCTGTAATCCCGTTTATCACACAGAGTCTCGTAGCGGAGCGAGAGCTGAGGCGGTTCGACCCCCGCTCGTGACTTGCGGGATACTGAGCCGGCCGCTCAGAAAGCAATGGCAAACTACTGAGCGTAATCTTGCCAAGAGATCAACATACAGCTGAAAGATGCTGGTGTTGACAGCTAAGTCCTGTAAAGGATATGCAAAAAAAAAAAAATCCTACTCTGGTGAATATTTCTAGGAGAGCCTCTGCTACCCTAGTTGCATTGATGGAGGGCAGTACAGTAGCTTCAGCCCACATTGTACCTGTATCTACTACAGTTAAAATATAAGTGTTTTTCTTCTTAGAAATGGGCAGTGGACCAATAATGTCTATAGCTACTCGCTCAAAAGGAGTGTTCAAAACTAACCCTTCCCCTATAGAAACAGGAGTAGACCACTGCTTGGGGGAGCCATGTTGACACTCCGGACAAGACTGGACGTATCTTTGTATGTCAGCAGTCATTCCCGGCCAAAAATAATGACAAGAAATACGCTGGGTAGTAACTCCTACAGTCATATGTCCACTGAAGGATATGGTATGTCCCGTATGCAATATCTGATTATGATATTGTTTCGGCACGACAAGTTGCCCGTGTTCGGTACCCATAGTTCCTGCCCTATGGTACAACAACTTGCCCTTTAAATAGAAATTTCCAGCTGCTGGAAGATAACTTTTTTGGCAGTTTGCCAAAACAAGATGCTAAAGTCGGACATTCATTTTGTGCAGCCCTAATCTCCCGAGGTAGAGGGTTGATTGAGAGTATAGGTTCATGTGACTGTGCAACCTGACTCCGGGTCTCCACTGCTGCCATTATCATTGGTGATGATGGTTCTCCTAAATATACATACTTACGACCGAGCTTGAAAGGATATACCGGATCGATCACTGCAGCTGAAATGAGTCCAGTGACATACTTAGATGTCACATGTACTTTGGCTATCTTAGCTATTATAGTTGGAGAGCTCCTGGTAGCCCCTTTGACTACAACTGTTTGTTTTGTTAACTGTGATGGTTTACTAACTGCTTAGCTATTATTGCATCACACTGGAGTCCACTGTCATAGAGACATAGTACTGGACTACCGTTAACCAGAATAGTTTCAACCGTGGGTGGCCTGGTTCCATTACTTGAACATATGTTCTGTTGGGTACTCGCCCCCGTAATCATACACGCAACATACTGGGTAGGGGGATTATTTCTGCACACGCTCGTGTGGTGATCATTACTTTTGCAGTTCTTGCAGTAAGGTTTACCCCATCCACTATTGGTTGCTGGTGCTTTTTGTTGTGAACCAGGATTTTGGTGCGGACCCCAGTGTTCCCTCTTGTGTCCTTACCGTAAGAGTTGCTCTGCTGAAAACCCTTATTCTGTGTTGCAGGAGTATTTTGAACAGTAGAAGAATTACAAGATTTAGTGGCAGCTACTTCGCCATGGGCAGTTAAATATCGTTCGGCTAGTGAGATAACCTCCTCTAGCCGAGCGCCACCATTCTCTGCAATAAATGTTTGAAGCTGTTTTGGAAGAACATCTTTAAATTGCTCAACAAGTATTAGTTCCTCCAGCCCGTCATAAGTAGCATCCAAATCACTCAGTTCTACCCACTTGTTAAAATAAGTGTGTAACCGTGAGGCGAACTGAGGAAAGGATTCTCCTTGTGACCGTTTGGCTGTACGGAACTTCACCCTGTAGGCACTGGAAGTTAACTGAAATCGTTTCAAGAGAGCATTTTTGAGTGTGACAAAGTCCTTCTCAAGACCTGGAGGGAGCTTTGCAAACACGTCATACGCCGGTCCGTGAAGTGCTTGGGAGAGTTTAATATTAAATTTATCCTTAGGCAGATTGTAGGCTTCACACATTAACACGAATTTGTCAAGTTATTCATCCATCTGATCCTCCTACAGGTCGAAGTGGGCCAGTGGAAATCTCATTGATCCTGGAGTAATATGTGGTCCCGAGGAAATGTCTTGACTGTCAGTTGGAGAGCTGGCACTGCTAAATCTGGTGGCATCAGGATTTTGTAGTTCTAATCTCCTCAGTTCTAACTCGTGCTGTCTTAACTGCTCAGCTAATTTCAACTCCTTGTCCAGTTCTGCTTGCTTCAACTGGTTGTCTAATTTAGCTTGTTTCAACTGGTTGTCCAATTCAGCTTGTTTCAACTGGTTGTCCAATTCAGCTTGTCGCATCTTCTCTCTGGATTCAATTTCTGCGATCTGGATTTGTAATTTAATTCTTTCCTCCCGTTCTTCCTTCTCTCTCTCCTTTATGATGTCCCTTTGTTCTCGGCGCCACACTCTTCCTTCTTCTATTACATATTTTTCCAACTCTGCACCCTCATAACCTAACAATGTTCCTTGTTCTCGCAGTTCCTCCTTAGTAGGTGGCTTTTCAGAAGACATGTTAGTTATGTAATAAGATGATATCTGTTGATACACCTGAATAACTCACTCACTTAATCAAGAATGTGTTTGTCGCAAAGATTCACAAATATTATCTTCAATGACAAGCATAAAAAATGTTACACATTGACACAACACTTACCCGTTTGCCAGCAATTCACCTTTGCCCTAACTTATGTTAACTTATATCTATTCTTATGTATGTGTTATATTATAATAATCCTAGTTAGTATATTATCCTATATTATAAGTATATATATATATTAACTAGTGTGATTAGTAGCTATCTCTATTAGTGACTGAAAGTTAGAAATATCTATGAAGTTGGATACTCGACTGAACCCAACAATCTATAGGATTGTCATGCCTGGACCGAGCCACCAGTGTCGCGTAACGTATTCTACTAGGATGGAATTGGATCAAAGTAGATACTAAATAGACTTCTATGAATAGAGAATCTAACCACTGCTGAAGAAGCGATCAAATGGCTTGCAATTCTAGAAGAATGATTATCAAAGTCCCAGAATGGATCACTACTTCTGAACAGTGCCAGGCGGAAAGTTATGACGACTAACTGTACTAACACATGAAGACAGTATGTCAAGTTATTCCTGCTAACGTGCCTGGAAGAATAATGAGCCCCCACTGCCTAATGTATTCTCACACAACAGGAGATAAGACAGAATGATAAGTATAGATGTAGTCCTTTCACTCGTCACACAATCTGATGATGCTAATGCTAATCCTATAATGACAGACGCAGTTGTTAAAATTACAAATATAACCTAATGTTTAATCCTAAAGAACACTACGTGAGCCCCACTGGGAACTCACTGACACATAAGAGATACGCAGATCCCTGAAATTTCTACAAGATAATGTTCAGCTAGATGATATAATCATAGACTTCTAGCCGATAGCGGACAATTTGTGAGTGCTGTGCAGTGGCAAACGGGTGGGTAGCCACTCATCTGATAATCCTTAGCCTCCTGGATGGTAAGCTGTCAGTGCTGACTAGATCGTGGTATGGACTCCACTCTCTGCTGCATCAAGTGAGTGGTTCGTAGCTCAATCACCGGTCGTGACTACGGCTACAGATGATCAGGGTGCAGGCTCCTGCAACTAGATTTTGACTGGCCTATCGGGAGTGGAGACTATCATTGGCTTTTCTATGTTTTAGAGGATTGTTCGGCTTAACAAGAGCCAGCAATAAAATATGTTTAAACACAGACAGGTGTTCAATTTTAGCCAATTGACATGATAGTAGCTCCTGCTCCCTCCAGGTTGCTGTCAAAAATGCCAGATGTTAGGGTGCTACCGGAAGTTAACTTCTCATCCAGGAGAGTTCCCTTCCTGTGGCCAAATTATTATTCACAGCCAAACCTGAATATAAAATTCAGCCTGACTTGATTTCTTGGCTTGTAAACGAACTTTACCCTACATCTACTTCTAACTATAAGAAAAAATAGTATTTAACTCTCTCTATAGTTTTATGTATATAAATACACTAACCAAAGATGATTTTATCTAACATATGGATATATAGATACTAATAACAAATAATACCGACTACATAGAGGGGTTTACTGAGGGCTATCTCCATCTAATAACAAAACGATCTGAGAGGTGGGCCAACCTGTCACAGTGCCAATGATGATTGATGAGTTTTGGAGTGAGTCGTCGTTGGTTTGAGCGCTTTAAGAAGTGTTCACACCTGCACAACATTCAGACAACAGGTGAAGCGGTGAGTGCTGATACTGCAACTGCAGAGCGTTTCCCTGCAGAGTTAAAGGCCATGATTGAGGAGGGTGGTTACTGTCCCAAGCAAGCCATCAACGTTGATGAGACAGGGCTTTATTGGAAAAGACCAAGGACTTATATTTCGAAAGATGAGAAGAAAAAGCAACAACGATTCACCTAAACGAACATCCCTTGAAACAAGTAATGAGTTTCAAGTACCTAGGAAGTATAATGTCATCAAATGGCAAATCAGAAGACGAGATCGAAAATAGATGCAATAAGGCAAACCAACTCAATGGACAAATGGCACCAACACTAAAGAACAAACATGTATCAATAACTACTAAGAAAGCACTTTACAACACAATCTTCCTACCAACTCTATGTTACCAATGTCAAACCTGAACAATGACAGAAAAAGAGAAAAGAAAAATCAAAACAACAGAAATGAGATTCCTGAGAAGAATACTCAATGTATCAAGAAGAGATAAGATCAGAAATGAAGAAATCAGGTCTAAAGTGGGGGTTATAGCTGCACTAGATTTTATTAGAAAGCAGCAAGTCAAATGGTTTGGCCATGCAAGTAGGTTACCAACTAACAGTATACCATAACAAGCAATGATGTACAGACGAGAGGGAAGCAGAGGAAGAGGCCGACCACATAAACGATATACGCAGGGAATAACAGAGTCAATACATGAACCCCATAAGCGGGCACTCTCCTGCTGTTTATTCTTCACCTCGACATCACAAGGTATAAAAGGAACATGATGAGATGAGATATTGATTGTCTATAGCTGCAATGTGTACCTGCTTGACTACACATACACATTTATTCATAATCAATACCCGGTACATTCATAGGGATATTAATTATTTACTTTGATGTGTTTCAGAAATACGCTCTTGGTCTCCAAGTAGTCCTTACCTCTCCATGCAAGATCATTCACAAAAGTGGCCATATGACAGCATAGACATGAAGATTGTGAAACAAGAACTATCGGATGTTCTGTGTGAGGACAGGAGTCACAGATTCAGTAAAATGGTAGACATAGCTGGGGGTAGCATCATTCAAGTAATGACAGAACACAGCAACTGAGAATCAATAATGGTTGAGAACAGTTGTAAGGCATCAGTAAAACATGAAAATTGTTGTCAAATGTCAGAAAATGTGTCTCCAGTGATTGATACAAACAATAAACTATCTCTGGCTATTGGGAATTGTCAGCTGCAAAATAAGGAAACACAAGAAAAACATACACAGAGCTTTGCACAATCTCCAAATGACAATTTTGATTATAGCTCTCAAAGAACTCACACAGGAGTCTTGCCTGATGTTTCTAGTCCAAATGTTTGTGTATACAGATATAAGAGAACACATAGTGAAGGGAAGTCAAACAAATGTAATGAATGGGATGGTCTTTTGATTCAAGATGACCATCTAAAGTGCCAAAAGAACATAAATCACAAGAGAAAACATACAGGAGAGAAACCTTACAAGTGTGATGATTGTGGTGTTTCTTTTACTCAAGCTGGCCATCTGAAGAGTCATAAGAGAACACATACAGGAGAGAAACCTTACAAGTGTGATGATTGTGGTGCTTCTTTTCCTCGAGCTGACACACTGAAAAACCATAAGAGAATACATACAAGGGAGAAACCTTACAAGTGTGATGTGTGTGGTGCTTCTTTTACTGGAGCTAGCCATCTGAGGAACCATAAAAGATCACATACAGGAGAAAAACCTTACAAGTGTGATGATTGTGGTGCTTCTTTTCCTCGAGCTGACACACTGAAAAACCATAAGAGAATACATACAGGGGAGAAACCTTACAAGTGTGATGATTGTGGTGCTTCTTTTACTCAGGCTAGCCATCTGAGGGACCATAAAAGAACACATACAGGAGAAAAACCTTACAAGTGTGATGATTGTGGTGCTTCTTTTACTCAGGCTAGTCCTCTGTGGGACCATAAAAGAACACATACAGGAGAGAAACCTTACAAGTGTGATGATTGTGGTGCTTCTTTTCCTCGAGCTGACACACTGAAAAACCATAAGAGAATACATACAGGGGAGAAACCTTACAAGTGTGATGTGTGTGGTGCTTCTTTTACTGGAGCTAGCCATCTGAGGAACCATAAAAGAACACATACAGGAGAAAAACCTTACAAGTGTGATGATTGTGGTGCTTCTTTTCCTCGAGCTGACACACTGAAAAACCATAAGAGAATACATACAGGGGAGAAACCTTACAAGTGTGATGATTGTGGTGCCTCTTTTACTCAGGCTAGCCATCTGAGGGACCATAAAAGAACACATACAGGAGAAAAACCTTACAAGTGTGATGATTGTGGTGCTTCTTTTACTCAGGCTAGTCCTCTGTGGGACCATAAAAGAACACATACAGGAGAAAAACCTTACAAGTGTGATGATTGTGGTGCTTCTTTTCCTCGAGCTGACACACTGAAAAACCATAAGAGAATACATACAGGGGAGAAACCTTACAAGTGTGATGATTGTGGTGCTTCTTTTACTCAAGCTGGCCATCTCAAGAAACATAAGAGAACACATACAGGAGAGAAACCTTACAAGTGTGATGTCTGTAGTGCTTCTTTTACTGACGCTGGCCATCTGAAGGGCCATAAGAGAACACATACAGGAGAGAAACCTTACAAGTGTGTTGATTGTGGTGCTTCTTTTACTGGAGCTAGCCTTCTGAATGACCATAAGAGAACACATACAGGAGAGAAACCTTACAAGTGTGATGATTGTGGTGTTTCTTTTACTCAAGCTGGCCATCTCAAGAAACATAAGAGAACACATACAGGAGAAAAACCTTACAAGTGTGATAATTGTGGTGCTTCTTTTACTCGAGCTGACACACTGAAAAACCATAAGAGAATACATACAGGAGAGAAACCTTACAAGTGTGATGACTGTGGCGCTTCTTTTACTCAGGCTAGTACTCTGAGGGACCATAAAAGAACACATACAGGAGAAAAACCTTACAAGTGTGATGATTGTGGTGTTTCTTTTACTCAAGCTGGCCATCTCAAGAAACATAAGAGAACACATACAGGAGAAAAACCTTACAAGTGTGATAATTGTGGTGCTTCTTTTACTGGAGCTAGCCATCTGAATGACCATAAGAGAAGACATACAGAAGAAAAACCTTACAAGTGTGATGATTGTGGTGCTTCTTTTACTCAGGCTAGCCATCTGAGGGACCATAAAAGAACACATACAGGAGAACAACCTTACAAGTGTGATGTCTGGTGCTTCTTTTACTGAAGCTGGCCATCTGAAGGGCCATAAGAAAACACATACAGGAGAGAAACCTTACAAGTGTGATGTGTGTGTACTTCTTTTGTTCTAGTTGGCAGTCTGAAGAATCATAAGAGAACACATACAGGTGAGAAACCTTATAAGTGTGATGTTTGTGGTGCTTCTTTTACTCAGACTTGTAATCTAAAAAAAAAACATGAGATTGCATCATCATCATGTGCCCTGCCAACTACCATAGGTGTTCATGTATCTCCTCAGATCTCGTTCCCTATCCAGAATCAATTCTGCTGATAATATTTCTCAATGTCACCATACAGTCATCCAGCATCATCTCTCTTGCTCTGCCCATGTGTCTTTTTCCCCACTGATCTTCCCAGTCGTGGCCATGCTTTCCCACGCTTCTCTTCTCATCACAGTACTAAAGAATGTTATTGTCTCTTTCTGATAGTTGTATATAATGTTCTACTTTCATTAGCTTCTTCTACGATAAGTTACTCTGGAAATCCAAGCTATTCGCAACAACCATCTAGGTAATCACATCTTTGCTGCTTCCAATAAAACAGAAGACATTTTATTGAATCCAGCGTTTTCAAACCATAGCAACGGTATCCAGGCTAAGCGGTAACGATATGTGTCATACACAATTTTAAAGGTCATGATCGTCCCTAATTGATCGTTAAACTTCGAGACCATGTAATTGGGAACTCTACTGTGTACAACTGTTTCTTTTGAATCAATAATCTTATGGAAATTTCCATATATGGAACACAACACGTGACCATGGGCAGTATTTGATTCACGTTGGCTGAAGCTGATCACGCGGGTATTCAATTTTATCCACGATGGCTGTTTTGTTCTATTTACACTTAGTGACGGGTTATCACGTGAATTGAAAAGTGCCTTGTTCCAAGAAATTTAACATCTAGTCATCTGCTCAACATAAGAAATCTCTCAGGCTACAGCTCGTAAGCACCGAAAAACTACTAGAACGTTGTAAAAATTACAGAAAATTCTGAATCCAACCCAGCTAACCCTCGCATGCCATCTCACAAGTTTTTTTTAACAGTGAATCTGAATGATTCAGTACCATCTTGTTCTTCTCAAAGTTATGGAAGTGACTCTTTTATTGCAGAAAAAACCAGAAGCCAATTTAAAAGAGATACATGTGAATATATGACCTCCTCCAGCAGCAAGTGTGTTTCTGTTGATGAAAACGTATATCAACAACTGGAACATAGAGCAGTAGATGATTGTTCAGAAATTGACAAAATCGTCAAAGCATTATGTTGTCCGGTATGTAAAAATACTACTCTTATTTTTAAAACTGACAGCAAGAAAGCCAAAGGATTAGCTGTGTATGCAGAGGTTTACTGCTCTTGTTGTGAAGAATTAGTTTGTGGAAGATGCCTAGCTGCAAGAAGTAATCATGGGGATAGATCTTTTGCCATCATCAGCCAGTCTGTATATTCAGCATTAGTTTGTGGGATGGGTGGAACAACATTCAATAATTTTTGGTGCTAGATATTAGTGTCAGCTTTGATGGTACTTGGCTGACTAGAGGCCACACATCCCAGATTGGAGTTGGCTGTGCAGTGGATGTTCTTACAAGACTTTGCATAGATGCCCATGTTATGTCCACATATTGCCAGGTGTGTGAAACCGCTGGTAAGACACTTTCCAGAGACAAACCAGATGAATTTGCAGCATAGAAGGCAGAACATCTTCCAAAATATAACAATTTCACAGGATCTGCTGAAATGGTGGAGGTGGAGGCTGCAAGGGTGCTGTGGCAATGGTCTGTGGCCCACTATAAGCTTTGCTATACGTCAATACCTTCTGATGGTGACGCCAAAACATTTGCGGAGCTTACCAAGATCAAACCATATAGTGATGACATTCAGATAGACAAACAGGAGTAAATTAACCATGTCAGTAAACATGGATTTTCTACAGGCCTGCATATGCAGAGACTAGGAGCATCAATTATGCAGAAGAGACTTAGAAATAGCTTAAGTATAAGAAGGACAAGCAAACTAAGAGACGTGACAGTGTACGAGCGGCCAAACTGAAGAAACGAGGAGCTGCATGCACTGGAAGGAGGTGCTGCATATGAAGCAGGATTGTTCTAATTGACATGTAATGTTAAAAACTGTTTTCCTGTGTAAAATAACTTGTTTTAGTATAAGATAACTTTATTAGTATTTTTAAAAAAATGAAAATAATTTGTTTTTTCCCGTTTTCTCATGTCACCAGTTTTTTGTACTTTAGTCAAGTAAACTCAAAAACTATTTAAAAGATTATAATGAAATTATGTACACTTATTTTTCATTGTATACTTACATTATGTACCAAGCATTTTTTGAAATTAAGATTTAGTTTTTGTGCAGCAGTCAAACAACCACTAAAATGGTCATGAAAAATGTCATTAAATTCTTAAAATTATTAAGGAGTAAAATGCCAAGAGATATTAAAATTTTCTGTCAAAATTGTAAAGGGTCTACTTATGTACATATATACCAAACAAATGAGCCCGTACATTAAGAAATGACTGTTTTAGGGCTCTTTTAAAAAATCCAATATGGCCGCTGTTTATATTGGTTTCCATGGCAACCGTTAAGTGCAAAGTCAATTTGACAGAGTTTTATAGATCAGCAGTCTTCGGTATCAAACCCTATATCATATGAGAACATAGAAATTAAATTTTATAGGATTTAATTTTGTCTGCCTCACATCGCCAGAAAGTAGCCAGCACTTGTTGCATCTTACAGTGGCACAATAGAAAGAAATGTCTCCATCACTTTGCTTCTCTGATAAAATAAATATATAATATCAGCCCCTCATCATCAAATATGTCTGCATGTCCATCAAGTAAGATACTGACATGTGGGTTTTCCTTTATTTCAATATCAAATCTTCATGAAGATATGAGGCAATGTAAAAAATAAATTCTCTACACTGTTTTTAAAAAAAAACTTCTCAGAATCAAACACATTAAGCTTAACAATGCAACCAAACCTTCAAAGTCAGTGTCTGGTCTGTAATTGTTGGCAATACAGTACAATGCCATGAAATGTACATTCAAATGTTGCAGCATATTAGCATCCATGTTTTTCCCCCTCTCACTTTGCTAAAGAGTGCACAGTCAGAATTCTTCTTTGTACTGGCAGCTTTCTGACACTTGAAGTGCATATAGGATTTGTGGTGGTTTGTAAGTTTCCTATTTAAATGGTCCCAATCATCCAAACACAACTTTCAAATTTTGGTCTGCAGTGTTGGTGGATAACTTACTGCTCACTTCACAATTCTTCCTTCATAGCGCAGCAGTGGTAGAAGTTTTAGCTATGATTGCTTAAATTTGTGACTGAGGGAATTTAGAAACACTATCTTCAGTGCAACAGCATCATTTACCAGCACTGACGCTACATCAAAGAAGATCTGATTCGAAAGCAAGATGACATCAAAGACATTGTATAATCATATGGAATGACACTATCCAGTGGCACGTTAATTATTCCTGCCTACGATGATTGGCGGCAAATATAGATGATGATGATGATCTTCAATGATAGGTTTTCCATTGTCAATCACAATAATATGTTTTATGCTGATCACTAAAATCTTGAAAATTACAAACAGTGCTTGGATTGGCTGACTCCTCGCCTTCATTCTCTCATAGCTACGTAGTACACTTTCAGTTAAAATTGACCCACTTAAGAAGAAATCTGTAATAGTACCCTGTTTTATTTACTTGCACCGGTCAATTTATACTGATTTGTTCTGTTAATTTTCTACAATTTAAGTAAGCGCAAAACAACACAACTCGACTCAGACTTACCAGCATTGATGATGCCTGGTGTGCACATGACGTATCGGTAGATGAGCCGCTATTGGAAACATGATGATTAACTCTGCCATCGAGTTGAGACATTTACCATTAATGTTAAGGTAAAATTTAACTGCAGAAATCACAAGTCAGCTTGCAAAAGTGCAAGCGTGTATAATGCACGTTTATTATTCTAATTTAATCATACAAGAATAGAGCAATGTCATAAGAATGGGAGAGATTACAAAATTTTCAAAGAAATGAGTTGTTGACAAGAAATGTTCAACCTCAATTAAATGTTATCCGACTTCCGGTTCAAGATGGCGATGGACGGTCCGGTTGTTTTGGGATCGTTAACTTTTTCGCGTAGGAGATGGATTTATTCATCTCTTGCATGTAATTTGTGTGCTAGGATGTAAAACCAGGAGTTTCTACCCAAGATCTGCGCCCATGCTACGGAGTTTCGTGCATTGAGCGAAGCAATCCTTGAGTGAATTTTTCGCAGCGTGTGTGGTTCTGTGGTGTTCCTTTTTTCAACATGGCAGAACGTGTATTCTCCAAGCTGTGGGCAGTCAACCTACCAAGGCGACGTGGGCGCCGGGCAGGCCGCAAGCGACAAGGTAAGCGTGGTGGTTTAAGACAAGTGTGACCGTGTGGGCCTGAGGAATATCCGTATTCTGTATCAAGTTAATCTTTTTACTTGGTAAGTGTCAGCGTGTTGTATGTCTAGGTATCTGAGCTCGGGCTCATACAGGCAACAATAACTCAGTTAGCTATAATATCTAACATTTATTGTATTTCAATATACAGTGCGTTGGCGCAGTGGGTTTAACAAGGCCGCACTGAATCGCATATCACAGAGGTTTAACATCATCACACAGTTTAATATCATCAAACATTCTAAGCATACTATCTAGCATAAGTCTATAAACCCCACATGGGTCTAAACTATAAAGTCTAAACTATTGAGTCCCTCTAAGGCAGGCCCTGTTGCCTCTTCGATGTCCCGTCTCTCTCTCCCCATCCACACGTGTCGCAATCCGACACGGGTGGTAACTCTGTTCGAGTTCCTCGTGGACCCCGCAATAGGCGGGCCACATCAGTGTCCACGGGACAGTGGACTCACTGACCAGTCCTTCGAGAAGGTTCTGGAATACTCTGGCCTTCGAGGGTCTTACTTCTTTCCCTTTGGGCGGGAGTTGTAGCCCTTGGCTAATCTATATTAACTAATGTTAGTTTACCAGATAATATGACTACTGTGAGGCTGTGACAGGATTCCCCCTCTCCCCTGATTGGATGGGTTGTTATAGGGTAATTAGTTCTGCACTAATTCTGTCACAGAATCACATAAGGATGGTATATGTAGTTTGGTGGACAGTAACTTGGTAACCTACATACTGGCATCAACACTCATGTATTCTCCCATACACCACTTCTCTGATTTGGTGAAGAGATCTCTCTCTCTCCTGTGTCCTTAACTATGCTTACCCGACCGAAGTTACGTGACGTTTACTAGTTGTGTTTACAACCCGTCCTCATAGTATCCCACTGATACCAAGATAATTAACCTCTGTTTTAAAGAGGATTAACAAGACAAAAGTCTTGGCTAATTAAGTAAACCTTCAAATCTTGTTCAGTGTGTGCATTTCAATACACTTTTACTCTCGTATGTTGTATAATGCTAAATATGTAGTTACGTTGTTATTTTATCCCATCTGACTACATGTGTCCCTGTTGGCTTGTTAGTGTGTTTACTAATAAGTTGATGTTACTAATAAAGTGACTGCATTTTAATTGATAGTGTTCAGTTTTGAGTTTTGTGTAAATGTGTGCTGAATGTGTGGCTTATTTCCAAGCGTCACGAGTTGGGATATCCTTAATCATGAATTACCCACTGTGTGCAATACATGATCAGGTATTCCAAGCAGTGGTGCTTAGATGTAGTATCCTAACTGCTAAACTAAGAGTACTAAACTAAATGCTAAACATGTATCAATACATTAAACAAGTAGTACAATTTACATGAAAGACGCAGACAAATTAAAATAAATACGTTTTGCGTACAATTTGTCCGCTCAGTATATCGCTCTCTCATTTAATTCTTTCACACAGCCATTCACACTTCTTTCATTCAGAATAGTATTTGGTTAAAATATATAAGTAAAGTTGAGGTAAGTGTTATTTCCCTTAGAAAAAATGGAATAGGCGATATTTTCCCTTTAAGATAATACGTACTTTTTGTACGATGACTCAAAAATGGTTTATAATTTACATAGAGAAAATGGCATAGGCAGGTTATTTAACCTATGAATGGAAATACCTGTAATAATATAGTAGAAAATGTACAAATTACAGGTTAACATATTTTATATACACAATAATATAATCCATATTCAATACTAAATTAATTAATTAACTAAATAATTAAATCCAACGATGATGTGCGCGTTGTCTTCCTGTTGTTAGCGTATCGTGCCATGAATGTTAATAGTTGGTATGGCTGTCTCTTGAGTGTTGTCGTTGATGTAGTTCTATTTCGGCTGTTAGCAAGGTCTATTAGCCACAGCAAGTATGGAACGTTCTCAATGTCCAGTATAAGTGTTCTTCATGTTTTCGTGATCGATGTCAGTTCACTCGATGAAATAATTTCATAGTTAATGTTTCTTGCTCGGATTGGTCTTAGAGCTTTGATAGATGGTCGTATAATTATCAACATTTCACGTTTGTGGGTGTTCTAAGTAACCTATTCACTGAGGTGGTATTACTTTTAACCGAAAGTTCTCTAGCAGGTGTAGAGTTACACTGTTATATGGTACGGAATAAAATATCACAATTTCTGGTATGGCGAATGGTAAATGTGCCAAATGTTATTCTGCTGGCGCATTCGTCTGCCGCGATAAAATATCAGCTATAATGTTATCAGTGCCTCTGATATGGCGGATTTCGAAGTCGAAATCTTGACGAAGAAGACACCATCTTTGTAAGTGATGGTTTTTGGGAACACCTTTCTTCAGTACCAACAATGGCGAATTGTCGGTGAGTACAACGAAGTGGGCACCTAAGAGGAACTTAGACAATCTGAGGATACAGAATAATAGACTCAATGCCTCCAATTCCACTGTAGAGTAACGGGTCTCTGGTTTCTTCAGCTTACGGCTTACGTAGAGAATTGGGTGTCTCACTCCATCCACTTCTTGCATTAAACATCCTCCAATTGCGATAGCACTTGAATCTGTGGTCAAAATAAAGGGTAAATCTATGTTTGGTAAACGTAAGACTGGTGGATTAGAAAAAATACGTTTCAACCTGCATATTGCATCCTCTAAGCTGGTACTTTTACAAACTTTTGATGGATGATCTTTTGTTAACATATTCGAAAACACTGATGTAAGTTCTGCCCAATTTGGTATAAATTTAGAATAGTAGTTTATAAGACCTAATAAACTTCTTATTTGCTTCTTTGTGGTAGGAACTTCTAGATTGAGTATCTTAGAAACAATTTTCTCGTCTGTTAGCAATTTGCCTTCAGAAATTCTATGACCAAGGAAGTCTATTTGTTTAAAGCCTATTTCAACCTTGGAAGGTTTGATAGTAAGACCGAAAAGAAAGATTTGGTTGAAGACTTGTTTGAGTGTAAGTAAGTGAGAAGTTATATTAGAAGAATGAATGCAAATATCATCAATATAAGCTTGGACATCTTTAATTCCGTGCAATAGCAATCTAGTTAACCTCACAAATGTGGCGGGAGCGTTTTTCAGACCAAATGGAAGATATCTCCATTCGTACAAACCGAGAGGTGTGGCGAATGCTGTTATATGTCTAGAAGCAGGGTCTAGTGGTACTTGCCAATAACCTTTCGCTAAATCAACCTTTGAAAATAAGGATGATTGAGACATGTTCAAAATGAGGTCTTCACAGCTATTCATCGGCTCCGCATCCGTGGTGGTTATCGTATTTAACCTTCGATAATCGATGCACAAACGAATTGTCTGATCCTTCTTTTTCACCAGAACAATCGGTGAAGAATATTGAGACATAGATTTCTGAATTATCCTATTTTTCTCTAAATCCAAAATTTCCTTGTCTAAATTTGCTCTATAATGCAGAGGAATAGAATATGGTCTACATTTAACCGGTGTCAGATCTGTCAACACAATTGAATGTGTTATTTTGTCAGTCCGTCCAGGTTTGTTAGAGAAGATAGATTTATAGTCGTTAAGGAGAGTCAAAATGTCTTGTCGCTGCTGTAGTGTCAACGTGTCAGAGATTTGTATGTCCTTTATACTACCGTCGTCATTCATAATCGGTACTGGGATTTCAGTATTGTCTACGTCTGTCTGGTTTATCACAGATGCTACTGTTTGTAAATTGTCCTCAATGTCATTGTCGTCGTCGTCGAGATTAATCGTTGTCAATATGTCGTCAAATTGGTCGTCACTGTCGTTATCACATATTGTCGGTAATGTCCATATGTCTTTGTCGTCTTTGTTGTCGTAAGAGTGCGTCGTTAACGATGCTTCGTTTGTCGAGATGTCACTCAGTTGGGTCACTGTCGTTTCGTTTCTGTCATCAGTTAGCTGCGTCTGGTCACTCGTGTCCGTGTCCTGTGTCACATAGTATGGTTTAAAAATATTTACATGGCATGGCATCGAGGCAGTTGAGGTTGATTGGACTTCTGCCGTAGGGTTTTTACCCTTTTTCAACAGTTTCTGACATATATTACATGATGTACAATAGGTTTTTATGTCTTGGCCAAATTTTGGCCAATAAAATTGGGTCAGGACCCTAGCTTTAGTTTTTTCATATCCCATATGACCTCCAAAAGGTGAATCATGGGCTATTTTTAGTACTTTCTCTCGATGTGCTTGTGGTAACACTACTTGCTGTATTGTGGACTGATCTCTAGTGTATAATCTAGTCAACACATTGTTGTTTAATGTAAATGACCACGATGCGTTTTTAGATAATTTTGGTTTAAGTCCTACTAATCTAAAATAAGGTGAAAGTGTAGGATCTGATTTTTGTTCATCTCCAAAATTAGTGATGGTAGTGTTTGGTGCTGCAATTTCTAGTGACTCCTGCAGTTGGTCGGTGTGAGTTTTGCGAGTTGTCTGTCATGTTATTGCATTCGTGTGTTGTGTGTGTTGTTGCACATCTACAGGCTTGGTACTCGGTAGATCGGTGGCATCCTCAATTCGAGGTTTTAAATTGGTCGTATCATTGACAGATTCGACCGCCCCTGCATCATACAACTCGGTGAATTCTTTCTGAATCACTTCGTTGGTTGTCTCCCTTGTCCTTTTGGCAGATTGAGACAAGCATGAATGGTGTTTCTCTTTCGGATCGCTGTTTGGGTGTTGTATACCGTTTTTTCGCTCCCAGTCTCTGATTTGCTTTTCAGAGCAAGGTTGTATGTTGGGCAGGTTCCCAAGTATAATATCCGCGACCGGATTTTCTAGGGCAGCGCACAATACTAGTCCTGATATGAACGGTGTTCGAATTTCGACAAGAGCAAGGGGGTATTTCTCTATAGTGCCTGAGAATGTGCGACAAGTTACGTGTTTGTGTGTGTAGTCTTTGTCGTTGATTAATGTTTTCCTAATCCCACAGAGCGTTGCGCCGGAATCCCGAATTAATGTGCACTTTTTGTTATTTACAAACCCTGTTGAAAAATTAAGCTTGCCTGTAGAAGATAAGGCAGCATTGGCTGTTTCATTTGAAATAGGGATGGTGTGGCCACATAGTAATGTTGTGTCAAGTTGAAATTTCGCACAGGTGTTACACTTACTGTCTGTAATGGTGTCAATAATGTGCACAGCATTTCCTAGCTCACTCAAACTTTCGCTTCGATTGTCACACTCATTCAGTAACTCAATATCTTCCTCTGAGGAACTTTCAACCAGTGCAGCATTGGCCTGTTTTAGTAATTTTCGGCCCTCACAAAAGCGACTAAAATGCCCAAAGCTGCTGCAAAAATAGCATTTGACCGCTCTTTGGTACGCATTTCTTTTGTTTTTCTGCTTCTCCACAATCATTTTAAGGTGATGAGGATAGTTAGGCGATTTATCGCACATAGAGTATTGTTCGTGCGTCAAACCACAATATTGGCACTTAACTGGCTTCCTGGCATTTGAACGTGGTTTAAACTTGCTTTCAGCTGGTTTAGAGTATTTAGTATTTACCACTGCTGCTGTTTCGTTCTGACCTAGGTTTAATTGGAAAATGTATCTGTTCACTGTGAAAAATGCGTTCCCCTTTGTCTCTACATCCTGAATACTCCTACAATCCATTTGTTTCAAAAACTTAGCAAAAGGTGTGGGGATTGTACTAATTATTTTATCAATAATAATGAGTTCTTTTAGTTTGTCATGGCTATTGTTAGTCTTAGCCGAGTTAATCCACTTTGTGCACACATCCTGAACTGTCGATACGTAATCTATGAAGGTTTGATTTGGTTGAGGGGATAATTTAGCGAACTGTTGTTGGTAACCTGCAGTATCTAAAGAGAAATGTTGGAGAATGCGTTGTTTTAAGTAGTCATAATCCTTTCTCATTTCCTGTGGCACTGTTTCTATTACTTTCAATGGTTCTAGAGCTAAGTTTCTCATTAAAATAAATGACCAATCTGATTTTATGATCTTATGGTAGGCCATTAGACACTCGAAATTTTCCAGGTATGCACTGATGGAATCTCCTGAGCAGAAAGCTTTCACGAGGCCTTTATACTTATTATATTTCTGTTCTTCCTCTTTGCTTCTTAATTTATTTACCGATATTTCTACGTTGGAATCAATCTCCATCTGTTTTAATTTTATTTGTGTATCGGCATTCAATTGGGCTTGTTTGGCCGCCGCCTCAAGCTCTAATTGTTTCTCTTGAGCCTGTAATTGCATTTTCTTCTCTTCAGCTTGTAGTTGCATCTGCATCTTTTCCCGTTCTGCCTCACTCTGCCTCTTCTTTTCTTCTGCTTCCATTTGCATTTGCATCTTTTTTTCTTCCGCCTGACTTTGCCTCTGTTTTTCTTCTCGTTCTATCGCTCTTTCTTCACGGGCAATGTTCTCTGCGTGCGTCTTCTGTGCCCATTCTGATAGTTTCTCTTCTTTATAACCTAATTTAATACCTTGCTCAATACATTTATCTAAAGTAGACATGTTGACTTTACTTGTTGGTAATTTTACTGAAGTTAAATCCCTTAGCAAGATGTTGGGGAGTAGAAAATTTAGTTATCTCCCTTAATTATTATATGTGCAAATCCAAATGCAAAATTATGTTGGTTACAAGGTCATGAATATACATACAAATCAATGCAAAGCAAAATGATACATGGATGGATGGTGATAAGTACCGCTTAGGGTTGCAATGGGCATGATGTGAAACTTATCTTATGATCCCAGAACTTGTGAATGTTGTCTTGTACTTTCGCCACTGTTGGATAGTTCACATAGGCTACACACCACACAAAAAGGTCTCACAATTCGCGGAACAATCTGCTCATAGAATGAGAAAACATTAGTAACAGTCAAAAAATGTTACAGTCATGTCAAAATAATTTATAGTATTAACATCATTGAGAGACTAACTGCAGAGGGACTCATACTAATATTAGTTGATCGCTAGATAGGTGCACATTTGTTAAACTTCTTTAAACAACAATTTGATATGATTAATTTACAATTTTACTTGGCAATTAATAGCCGTTTATATGTAAAGCTTATGCCAAAACCGGAGCCTAGCCCCCAAAAAGCCTGTCAGCGTGTTGTATGTTTAGGTATCTGAGCTCGGGCTCATACAGGCAACAATAACTCAGTTAGCTATAATATCTAACATTTATTGTATTTCAATATACAGTGCGTTGGCGCAGTGGGTTTAACAAGGCCGCACTGAATCGCATATCACAGAGGTTTAACATCATCACACAGTTTAATATCATCAAACATTCTAAGCATACTATCTAGCATAAGTCTATAAACCCCACATGGGTCTAAACTATAAAGTCTAAACTATTGAGTCCCTCTAAGGCAGCCCCTGTTGCCTCTTCGATGTCCCGTCTCTCTCTCCCCATCCACACGTGTCGCAATCCGACACGGGTGGTAACTCTGTTCGAGTTCCTCGTGGACCCCGCAATAGGCGGGCCACATCAGTGTCCACGGGACAGTGGACTCACTGACCAGTCCTTCGAGAAGGTTCTGGAATACTCTGGCCTTCGAGGGTCTTACTTCTTTCCCTTTGGGCGGGAGTTGTAGCCCTTGGCTAATCTATATTAACTAATGTTAGTTTACCAGATAATATGACTACTGTGAGGCTGTGACAGTAAGTCCAAGACTGTCACAGTATTTAATAAGTTAACTGTCGTAATTAACTGTCTTGGGACTCTCCAAAACGGACTTGATCCCCCAAAGTTAACCTGTCAGCGTCTAGCAGTATTTGAAAGTGAAGGGTTCAAGACAGGTATATAGTACGAGCATAGATGAAACATAAATTATGTGTCAATAACATATGATTTATTATTCTGAAATACAATTACATAATACTGTCTCATCACTTGCTAACAGCGTTTATTCTCACACTAGTCAATATACAGCAAAAATGAGGCAATGCAATATTATGATACTAATTACTCCACTCTCGTATCACAGCCCCACACACACACAAGTCACATGGCCCAGCTATTCAATAGCTCTGAAGTACTAAGTAGAGTCTATCCTGTCACACTCAGTCATGCATCCTCTCTCATTCGTGTCCAAAGCCCGTCTGGCTTTCCTTCCACTGCCCAGTGGTCACGAGGTGTTTGCCCCTCGTGCAACTCGTGGGAAGTCAGCTGCCTCGCATACGCCGGGTTGAGACTAGGCGTAATGCGTAGTTCAATTTCTGCTGACCTGTCCTTCACGGGTACAGTCTGGTCTTTCAGCATCTAGACTCTTCTAATTCCCCCTTACTCACTCCAGGTCCCTATCTCTAACATCTATCCTCTCTTACATCCCCTATAGGACCTTGACAATCAGCTTAGAACATACATCAGCTTAGATCATACATCAGCTTAGAACATACATCTGCTTAGATCATACATCAGCTTAGATCATAAATCAGCCTACATCATACATCAGCTTATATCTTACATGAGCTTATATCATACATCAGCCTAGATCATACATCAGCTTAGATCATACACCAGTCTAGATCATACATCAGCCTAGATCATACATCAGCTTAGATCATACACCAGTCTAGATCATACATCAGCTTAGATCATACATCACCTTAGATCATACATCAGCTTAGATCATACATCAGCTTAGATCATACATCAGCTTAGAACATACATCAGCTTAGAACATACATCAGCCTAGATCATACATCAGCTTAGATCATACATCAGCTTAGATCATACATGAGCTTAGAACATACATGAGCTTAGAACATACATCAGCCTAGATCATACATCAGCTTAGATCATACATCAGCTTAGAACATAACCAGTCTAGATCATACATCAGCTTAGATCATACATCAGCTTAGATCATACATCAGCTTAGAACATACATTAGCTTAGATCATACATCAGCCTAGATCATACATCAGCTTATATCATGATGAACTTAGAACATACATCAGCTTATATCATCATAAACTTAGATCAAACATCAGCCTACATCATACATCAGTCTAGACATACATCAGCTTAAATCATACATCAATCTAGATCATACATCAGCCTAGAACATACATCAGCTTATAACATACATCAGCCTACATCATACATAAGCTCATATCATCATGAACTTAGATCGTATATAAACTTATCATGCCTGACATCAGCGTATATATCATCATAAACATAGATCATACATCAGCGTAGATCATACGTCGGTCTAGATGAGGGGTCACAAAACTACGGCTCGCAGGCCAGATCTGGCCCGTGACGTCAGTTCATCAGTCCCACCGATGGTACTCAAATTTGCTTGGTAAAACATACGGAACACGAGACGTGATATAATTTAAATTTAAATATTATGTTTAGATACTAGGAGATCTTCACATGTTCAAGACCTCCTGGCTGCTATGTGCCTTAAATTTACTATTTAAATTATTGTATCTAGATTTTCTTGTTTATTGTAGTGTTTGCATATTTCGCGCCATCCCAAGTGCTTCCCCAGCTCTAGGTAGCTCCGTCTAGTCTCTGACGTTACCATTGTTTCCACCGCTCCAGACACAAACATGCATCTTTCCCATGCCCAGATGCATCTGGCTGTCAACACAGCTCCGACGCTCAAGAAATATTTACTTCTATTTGCCTGTCATCCATTTATAGGTATGTAATAAGGATTTCTTTGTTTAACAGTGATAGGTAAGTGAACTACAAGTGTGAATAGAGACAATAAAGTAGCAAACATAACATGAAAATGCCATAGAAGCCTCGTGTTATTACGAAAATATTCCCCCAGCTCAGAAAAATTCCCTGGTCAAGGTGTTAACCGAACTGGTCTCTAGGCCAGTGTTTTTCAACCTTTCTACTGGAGCAGATGCTTACGCAAATGTTTACATTGCTCAAGAAACTCTGTGCGAAGATCCAAGTGTCTGTTCTACTTTATGTAATAAACCAGGTGGGCAGAAATGTTGCATTTATGCAATGTTAGTCTGTTTCAGCAGAACCCCTGGCTGCCACTCATGGAACCCCGGTTGAAAAACACTGCTCTAGGCTGTTTATTTAGGCTGGCCTTATTTATATATTTTGCAAACCTTATTATGTGATATATTCTGTTACCAAAGGTACCTATAACCTTTATATGTACCTTTGGAGAGCCATAGCTTCATCAGTGACCCCTAGTTCTCTGCTTTTGTGTGTGTTTCAATAGGATTTTAATTATGTTTCTAATTCAGTGTCTTTTTCATTTTCAGATCCCGTTCACTTCACCCTTCGTTATGGCTACTAAGAAAAGAAAAGTGGACTACGGGTGTCGCGTTTTCAATGAAGGATGGGGAATTTAAAGTACTTAGTGGAAAGAAGGGACCAGAAAACCAGTTGTGTAATATGCAGCAATAGTGTTGCCATTTTGAAAGAGTACAATCTTTGGCATCACTGTAAAACAAAACATCTATCTATATATTCAAAGTTTTATGGAAAGTTACACTCTGAGAAATATGAGTCCATGAAACGTGGTTTAGAAACACAAAGAAATCTCTTCACGAGAAAGTTTGCTGAAAATGAATCTAGTGTCACTTGTACAAGTCACAAAATAGTGCATAAGATGGCAGAATGAGGAAAACCGTTTACTGATGGCAACTTCATCAAAGAGTGTATGGTGGAAGCAGCAAATGATTTGTGTCCTGAGAAAGCCGATTTGTTTGGAACTATCAGCCTTTCGGCAAGTTCAGTTGTGCAGAGAACAGAAGAACTTGGAGAGAACATAGTGCTACAGATATGCGAGAAAGCTAGAAACTTGTTGTGGTATTCTCTGACACTGGATGAGTCTACTGATCTCTCAAGTACATCACAACTTCTCATGTTCATTTGTGGTGTCAATTTGGACTTTCAGATAATGGAAGAGTTGGCATCCGTTTGCAGCATGCATGGAACAACATTTTCAAGACTATAACCTTCAGTGGGATCTGCTTCGAGGTGTTACAGTTGATGGAGGAAAAAACATGGCTGGAGTGAGGAAGGGTCTGGTGGGACAGATCAGGGCTCAGTTGGAAGATTTGCACATTCTGGGCGCTCTGTTCATACACAGCATCATACATCAGCAAGCACTATGTGGAAAAGACTTAGATATTTCTTGTGTACTGAAACCAGTTGTTTCTGCTGTGAACTTCATTCAGGGACATGTATTCAGTCACCGTCAGTTCCAGGCCTTTCTTGAAGAAATTGATTCTGGATTCTGTGACCTGCCTTATCACACATCAGTGAGGTGGCTCAGCTGCAGTAAAGTCCTGCTTCGTTTTTACAAGCTCCGAAAAGAAATAGATGTTTTCCTCACTGAAAAAGATAGAGCTGATTCACAGCTGTCAGATCCTACCTGGCTGTCAAAGTTGTCATTTTTGGTCGACATCACATCCGACATGAATGAACTGAACTTGAAACTTCAGGTAAAAGATAACCTTGTCTGTGATCTCTACAGAATCGTGAAAGGATTTCTGAAAAAGCTGTCATTGTTTGAAGCACAACTGGAAGGAGAAAACTTATAATTTTCACTGTTTCAAAGAGTTTTGCGCTACAATCGCCAAAGATGTCAACCTCGGTTTTCAAAAAAAAGATTATTCGTGACTTGAAGATGCATTTTTTTGGAGAGATTGTCAGATCTTGACAGAATTGAGGATGACATTCTTCTGTTCCAGAATCCATTTGATTGTAACCTTGATGATGTGCCAGTTGAACTGCACCTGGAGCTAATTGATTTGCAAGCAAATGACTTGTTGAAAGAGAAGCACAGAGAAGGAAAACTTGTTAAATTTCACCGCTACTTACCTGATGTTGAGTTTCTGAAACTGAAAAAAATTTGCCGCTGGTATGGCATCAGTGTTTGGAAGAACTTATGTCTGTGAGCAAAAATTTTCAGAAATGAAGTATGTGAAGTCAACACATCAAACAAGATTGACTGATCAACATTTGAAAGCAATTCTCTTGATTGGATGCAGCAATTCCAAACCAATCATTGATGATCTCTTGAAAGCCAAATGTCAGTTTCACAAATCTCACTAACATTTTTTGCTGCTTAGTTTGTGAGATTCGGATATGTGCTCCCTGGGTCTGATGTAACTATCTTTTTGCTAACATCGCCTTCTTTGATAACTGTTTTTTTTTTTTGTTCGCATATGCTTTTACAGGACATCGATGTCAACATCAGCATCTTTCAGCTGATTGTTGATTTCTTGGCAAGATTAAGCTCAGTAGCTTGCCATTGCTTTCTGAGTGATCAGCTCACATACCTCGTAAGTTACAGATGTGGAGAGAACTGCTACCGATTCTCGCGCACGTCACATTACTCATGAGAGTATACGGAATTACGGAGAAAGTCATGTAACCCCTAGACCAGGGAGACGATAATTGTTTTAGTAAATAAATATGTTGGTTGTCTTTGTCTTCTGTGCATTGCACACCACTCACCCATGATTAACATGGAATGGTAAACTTAGTTTTTCATCTTTTTTCTCAGAGCTTTTGTTCTGGCTTGCAAGTATTGTACAGAATGATTATACTGCCTGTGCTCGTCATTTTGTCAGTTATCCGGCCCACTATGAAAAAAGTTTGGTGACCCCTGGTCTAGATCATTCATCAGCTTAGATCATCATGAACTTAGATATCATACATCAGCATATATCATATATTAGCGTAGATCATACATGAGCACATTTCTCATTTTTCTTCTCCATTCTTCATTCACTTGACATTGACTTGACATTGATTGTCTGTATCTGCATTGTGTACATGTTTGATTACACATACACATCTATTCATAATCAATGCCTGTTATATTCATGAGGATATTCATTATTTATTTTGGTGTGTTTCAGAAATACACTCTTGGTCTCCAAGGAGTCCTTACCTCTCCATACGAGTGCATTCACAAAAGTATGACAGCATAGACAAGAAGGTTGGGAAACAAGAACTATCAGATATTCTGTGTGAGGACAGGAGTCACAGATTCAATAAAATGGTAGACATAGCTGGAGGTAGCATCATTCAAGAAATGACAGAACACAGCAACTTAGAATCAACGGTTGAGAACAGTTGTAAGGCATCAGTAAAACATGAAAATTTTTGTCAAATGTCAGAAAGTGTGTCTTCTGTGATTGATACGAACAATAAACTATCTCTGGCTATTGAGAATTGTCAGCAGCAAAATAAGGAAACACAAGAAAAACGCACACAGAGCTTCACAAAGTCTCTTGGTGACAATTTTGGATATGTCAGTTATAATTCTCAAAGAACTCACACAGGAGACTTTTCTGATGTTTCTAGTCCAAATGTTTGTGTATACAGATATAAGAGAACACATAGTGAAGGCATTTCAAACATATGTAATGAACAGGATGCTCTTTTGATTCAAGATGACCATCTAGAGTGCCAAAAGAACATGAATCACAAGAGAATACGTACAGGAAAGAAACATTACAAGTGTGATGTTTGCGGTGCTTCTTTTACTCAAGCTGGCAGTCTGAAGAAACACAAGAGAACACATACAGGAGAGAAATCTCACAAGTGTGATGTTTGTGGTGCATCTTTTACTCAAGCTGGCAGTCTGAAGAAACATAAGATAACACATACAGGAGAGAAACCTTACAAGTGTGATGCTTGTGGTGCTTCTTTTACTCAAGCTGTCCATCTGAAGAGTCATAAGAGAATACATACAGGAGAGACACCTTACAAGTGTGATGTTTGTGGTGCTTCTTTTACTCAAGCTGGCAGTCTGACTACCCACAAGAGAACACACACGGGAGAGAAACCTTACAAGTGTGATGTTTGTGGTGTTTCTTTTACTCGAGCTGGTAGTCTGAGGGACCATAAGAGAACACATACAGGAGAGAAACCTTACAAATGTGATGTTTGTGGTTCTTCTTTTACTCTAGCTGGTCATCTGATGGGCCATAAGAGAACACATACAGGAGAGAGACCTTTCAAGTGTGATGATTGTGGTGCTTCTTTTACTCATGCTGGCAGTCTGAAGAACCATAAGAGAACACATACAGGAGAGAGAAATTACAAGTGTGATGTTTGTGGTGCTTCTTTTACTCAAGCTGACAGTCTGAAGAAACATAAGAGAACACATACAGGAGAGAAACCTTACAAGTGTGATGTTTGTGGTGCTTCTTTTACTCAAGCTGGTAGTCTGAAGGACCATAAGAGAACACATACAGGAGAGAGATTTTACAAGTGTGATTTTTGTGATGCTGCTTTTATTCTTGCTGGCCATCTGAATAGTCATAAGAGAACACATACAGGAGAGAAACCTTACTTGTGTGGTGTTTGTGGTGCTTCTTTTACTCAAGCTGGCAGTCTGACTACCCACAAGAGAACACACACGGGAGAGAAACCTTACAAGTGTGATGTTTGTGGTGTTTCTTTTACTCAGGCTGGTAGTCTGAAGGACCATAAGAGAACACATACAGGAGAGACATCTTGCAAGTGTGATGTTTGTGGTGCTTCTTTTATTCACATTGGCAGTTTGAAATGCCACAAGAGAACACATACAGGAGAGAGATCTTACAAGTGTGATGTTTGTGGTGCCTGTTTTACTCAAGCTGGCAGTCTGACTATCCACAAGAGAACACACACAGGAGAGAAACCTTACAAGTGTGATGTTTGTGGTGTTTCTTTTACCCAAGCTGTCCATCTGATGGGCCATAAGAGAACACATACAGGAGAGAGACCTTTCAAGTGTGATGATTGTGGTGCTTCTTTTGCTCAAGCTGGCAGTCTGAAGGACCATAAGAGAACACATACAGGAGAGAGAGCTTACAAGTGTGATGTTTGTGGTGCGTCTTTTACTCAAGCTGGCAGTCTGAAGAAACATAAAAGAACACATACAGGAGAGAAACCTTACAAGTGTGATGTTTGTGATGCTTCTTTTACTCAAGCTGGCAGTCTGAAGGACCATAAGAGAACACATACAGGAGAGAGATCTTACAAGTGTGATGTTTGTAGTGCTTCTTTTATTCTTGCTGGCCATCTGAATAGTCATAAGAGAACACATACAGGAGAGAAACCTTACATGTGTGATGTTTGTGGTGCTTCTTTTACTCAAGCTGGCAGTCTGACTACCCACAAGAGAACACACGCGGGAGAGAAACCTTACAAGTGTGATGTTTGTGGTGCTTCTTTTACTCGAGCTGGTAGTCTGAAGGACCATAAGAGAACACATACAGGAGAGACATCTTACAAATGTGATGTTTGTGGTGCTTCTTTTATTCACATTGGCAGTTTGAAATACCACAAGGGAACAAATACAGGAGAGAAATCTTACAAGTGTGATGTTTGTGGTGCTTGTTTTACTCAAGCTGGCAGTCTGACTACCCACAAGAGAACACACACAGGAGAGAAACCTTACAAGTGTGATGTTTGTGGTGCTTCTTTTACTCAAGCTGGCACTCTGAAGGACCATAAGAGAACACATTCAGGAGAGAAACCTTACAAGTGTGATGTTTGTGGTGCTTCTTTTACTCACATTGGGAGTTTGAAATACCACAAGGGAACACATGCAGGAGAGAGATCTTACAAGTGTGATGTTTGTGGTGCTTCTTTTGCTAACACTAGCAGTTTGAAATACCACAAGGGAACACATACAGGAGATTGATTGATTGATCTAGGAACCGACATCACAGCATTCGGGGCATTCCCATGGGCGCTCCGTCCCCATCCTCAGCAGCCAGCGAAGAGTTCCAACACCAATAGTACCAGTAGCAATCTGATTATATGTCCGTCTCGCCTTACCTCTGAGCGTCGAGCGTCGGCCAGATCCCCTCATCACTCCTCGCTGCCTTTCTTGCCAGACGCATACAGGAGAAAGACCTTACAAGTGTGATGTTTGTGGTGCTTGTTTTATTCAAGCTGGCAAGAGAACACACACAGGAGAGAAACCTTACAGGTGTGATGTTTTTGGTGCTTCTTTTACTCCAGCTGGCAGTCTGAAGGACCATAAGAGAACACATACAGGAGAGAGATCTTACAAGTGTGATGTTTGTGGTGCTTGTTTTATTCAAGCTGGCAATCTGACTACCCACAAGAGAACACACACCAGAGATAAACCTTATAAATGTGATAATTGTGGTGCTGCTTTTAGTCAGACTTGTAATCTGAAGAAACATATGAGACTGCATCATCAACATGTGCCCTGCCAACTACCATAGGTGTCCATATACCTCCTCAGAACTGGGTCCCTGTTCAAGATCAACTCTTCTGATAATATTTCTATGTCATCATTTAGTCCATTCAGCATCATCTCTCTTGGTCTGCCCATGTCTCTTTTCCCACTGCTCTTTCCAGTCATCACAATGCTTTCCCATCCTTATTTTCATATCACAATACTAAAGAATACTATTGTCTCTTTCTTATAGTTGTATATAATGTTCTACTTTCATTAGCTTCTTCCAGGCAATCATTGTTAAGTTACTCTGGCAATCGAAGCCATTCACAACAACCATCTCAGGAATCATATCTTTGCTGCTTCCAACAAAATAGAAGACATTTTATTGAATCCAGCCAAATTTTACTTAGATTCTAAAGCCAGCAACCCTAGGGAATTGATTGCAAAAGTGAAGAAATAGATTCAGTCACTTTTAGATAGTAAATTCATGAGTGAGATGACTGCACAGTTTTTCATTCTACTGGGCTCATAAACCCCCAACTTTATGGCCTTTCTAAATTGCACAGGCCTGGAGTACCATTGAGACCGATTTAATTTATGCTCAACTCTGTCCAATACGGGATGGTGAAATAGCTTACAGAAACTGCTAAACCAATCCAACAATCATTCAACTCTTTCATATTAAAAGATTCATTTGAGCTAGTCAAACTACTGGATACTATCGATCTTAAACTAAAGCTCATGATGTCAATGCCTCTTTTTTCACATCCCCATGGAAGAAACTGATCATCATCATCTGTGATCGCATAAAAGAAAAGAAACAAAAGTTAGGCCGATCGGCATTCAAATTCACGACATTACTACTGCTGTGCACATCTAATATTAAATTGAGTTTTCTTTAAACATTTGTACCACCAAATTGACAGAGTGGCCATGAAAAGTCTAATAGGTCCCATTCTAGCAGATGTCTTTATGGTGCATTCAGAAATACAGAGAGTCTCAACTATTAAGGACCTAATTCTATACCACTGGTTTAGTTTAGTTTAGTCAATGGATCAGCATCACGGCACACGGGTGTAACCCATAAGTGCTCCGTTCTTCTCCTAACTCAAGCCTGAGTCCGGAGAAACTCAGCTCAGTGCACGAACTCCATAGCACCAGCGAGGATCCTTAAATACTTTTGGTAGATTTTAAACTCGAAATTTTGGCTGGGCAGCGCCGTTAGGCTACTCTTTTTCGATTTCCAGCTGCCAAGGGATTTTTTACATGCGCAACAATACACACGGGTGCCCAATCTCACTAACCAGAGACCAGGGGAAATTTTATTACTAGAAGTCTACGTGAAAAAATCCCTGCCCTCACTGAGGCTTGAACCCGCGACCTCCAGCACTCGAGGCGGACATCATACCTCGAGACCACTCTGCCCCCCAAATATACCACTGGTATGTGGATGATATAATATTTATCCCAGAGACTAGAAAACAGGCTGAATCATTCCACTCCATCATGAACCAAGCCCATAAGAACATTTGTTTGTTGATCATGAACATAATTACCCTTACCATTCTTAAAAATATTAATTCAACATTGAAAGGATGGTATCATTCAAAGATCTGTCTATTGAAAGGGAACTTGGACAGGCCAATACCTGAATTTAAATAGCTTTGCACCTATTCAGTATAAGAATGGCCTGTGGTGTTGTTAGAGAAGCAAGGTTTCAGTGCAGTGACCTATACATCTCCATTAGACTTAAAATTGAAAGCCAATTAATAAACTCTCTGGGCTGCATTCACCCACCAGGAATCAATACCATTGTTGATGCCACAGTATAACTATACTATCTTCCCTGTACTTTATTCATGTCGGACTGTTCACACACCATTTGGCAACACAAACTTTTGTAGCGCAAGAGCACCATTCTGCACCTGTGTAAACCATCATTTCTGTTTCCCTCCTATCAACAAGAAGTTGTGTTCAATTTTATTTTATTTGTGTTCAATTTTATTTTATTTTGTGTCTGCAGTATGCACCTCACGAGATACAGCGAAATAAGCCAGGCAATAAATTGGACAACAAATTGTTTGTGGCTTCTGCGTTTAAACGTTATAAATATATTAATTTTGATTTCTGTTTAATTCAAACTTTAGGTCTAAAATATTCCAAAATTATAACTGTGGGCCTTAACAAATCACCCATATCACCCATCAATTGTTAATTGGTCTAAAAATATGAAGCTAGCACCATATACCCAGTACCCCTCATGGTGTGAGAGGTGGGCCTTTATTTTACTTTCACAAATGTGATGTTTATGGTTGTTGTGTTCCTCTTTACTCAATACTTGTTAGTTTCTAATGATGGGGTATCACAGTGAACAAGCTATCACAGTGGTCTTGACAGGAACAACCACAAAGCTTGCACCATGTCACTGGTAGAAAACTCAATGAAGGTGATGGTGGCCAACTATGTTTACTTAGCCCGTCCTTCCTGCCCTAACAGCCTGTGTAAAACATTTCTGTATAGTGTATTTACTAGATACTATGTATACACAATTGTATAGGTGTGCCCATAATTTCAGTCTTTACATTTACAAATAATGGCGGATAATTCAACAGACCTACAACAATTATTAGACGTCGTAGTAACAGAGAGTGCAAGGAAAGGACTCTCCTTGAATATCAAGAAAACAGTAACAATGGTAATATCAAAGAAAATGGTGACACCAAAATGTGACATAGAAATAGAAGGGAAAATACTTAACCAAGTTGATAATTTTAGATACCTAGGGGCATTTATAACATCAGATGGAAGATGTACAACAGAGATTAGGAGCAGAATAGGGCAGGCAAAAGCCGCATTTCAGAAAATGAAGAGTATCTTATGCAATAAGTCACTATCACTGAATGTAAGAAAGAGAATGCTGAAATGCTATGTAGAACCAGTTTTGCTGTATGACAGTGAATCTTGGAATGTAAATGAACAAATTAAGAAGAAATTAGAAGCAACAGAGATGTGGTTCCTGAGACGAATGTTGCGAATTCCTTGGACTGCCAGAGTAACTAACGACGACTGCCTGAAAGAGGCTAACAAAACTAGAACATTATATACAACAATAAGACAGAGACAAACAGCTTTCCTCGGTCATGTGATGAGAAGAGAGGCATTGGAGAACATCGTAACAACTGGAAAGATCGAGGGGAAGAGAGGCAGAGGTAGACCAAGAGAAGTGATGCTGGATGGATTGAGACGGTGGCATGGAGGAATATCAGCAGCAGAGTTGATCCAGAAAACCAAAGACCGAGATCTATGGAGAGCCATGAACGCCTACGCCAGCCAGCACGGCACTTGATGATGATGATGACATTTACAAATAATGATGACTATCACAACTGATTAGAAGCCCACACAAAATAATATTGCCACACTAGTCAATCACATATACTTTGGCAACTGTCGCAGCCACAGTCTGACAGTGAAACAGTGATGCCGACTTTGCAGTCCAGGGTTTTCATTAATAAGTGTAACGTTTGTTTGCTTTGTGTTTGTGTACTTTTCTGGTATAAAATCATAGTTTACTTTATCATATTTCACAATTCACTGGGTTAATTTGTTTAGCTAACTTTGTTTAACTGGTGATGGAATATCTTGAGTTGTGTGCTCTTGTATAATAAACTGGAAATTGTTATTCTTTGTAACAGACATTAATGTAATACACCATTATGAATAATGGTACAATTATTGACATTTACAAGTAAACAAATCAAGTTTGATGATTATGATTCTTCTTCTTCTTTTGTTCACTGTTGATTATGCTAAAGCTAAGTGGATCTGTGACCAATGCTGACTAAAAATGTCTTTGGTTTGCTTACTGGGGTGGAGATTATAGTAAGGGACTTTCTTCTTTAAAGTGGTAATGACATACAACATAACTTGTAGTGTTATTGATTTATTTCAGGATAATATTCTTTAACAGTTGTCTCTTGGCAAACTTGTATTTGATCAGCTTTCTATTACCGCTGTTCTCTTACAATAAAATAAGTTGTTTGTAGTGGTGGTTGGTAGCCATGGCAGTGTAGTGACTAACACGTTTGCCTGCTGGCCCAATGATCAAGTATTTGAATCCATTTTTTTTTAAATGAGAACTTCTTTTCACAGAATCTAATAGTATGTCTTAACAGACAAGAACAACCATAATTTCTTATAAAATGACACTCATCATGTAAATTTTCAGTATTGGATAATCTGAGTAATCTTGAGCATGTATGCATTCTGAATCAAATAGTTGTAGAGAAGAGTGTACACATTTGAGATGAGTTATTAATCATTACATGAAGGATGATGAACAATAGTGAGATTGTTTATTGTAAATCCTCCAGAAGACTGAGTTTTAATTCTTATGGCTGATGCACTGGTATTTATTTAATCTATGCATCTTTCAAGACTTGCATCTAATTGTTATTTTTGGGGTTATTTTATTCAACTTAAACTGGTCATTTGAAACACCACAAGAAAACACATAAAGAAAGAAAATGTTGCAAATGATTATAGTATTAATGCTTCTTTTATTCACGGTGGAGATCTGAAATCCCCTAACTTAATAAATGTGGACTAGAAACCTTTTAAATGTGTTATATTTGATGTATATATGTATGTATGTGGCAGATGATCTCCAAATGGGTGTATGAGACACGGGACATCTTGCTTATGATCAAGAGGATTTCCGGAAGGTTGTTATGGGAGCGAAGTTTTGCAAAGGACATACTACTGAATGAATGAATTGATTAAATTGGCAGTAAATAGCATATATAAAACAGGTATAGCATTTGCAGTTGTAGTGTGTCCCAGGTCACAAATTACAGAAATAATATATGAGAAACCTTATTATTGTTATATTTATTGTGTATTGTTCAAATGTGTAGCAAGTAGTCTATATTTGTTTTCTCATTATTATTTATAACTTTCTTCTTGCTGTTTATGGTTTATCTATTTTTTACATACGCAGAATGCAATGTATATTACTTGTCTCATTATTTATTTATACTTTTTTTCTTATTGCTTTGCTGATCCGGCATCTTCTGCAGCTAGTCTTGTTCCAGATGTATTGGTGTCACCTTTCCTCTGGAGAGATCATGCTGCATGGGCAACAGATGGTCTCTATATTTCAGACCAGACTTGTGTTATGGAGAGGTATAACTCCATCCCTGGTCTTAACAGGTCTCGGAGTCAAAGTGAGAGGTAGCGGTTACGGGTTATAAGTCCTTGTCAGTTGGCGTAGACATGGGGCGCCTCGGGTTACCTCTGATGGTGGGAGAACCTACAGGTGTCATTGATCAGCTACTGCCCACTGTCAGATGTTTTAGGAAAATCTCAAAGAGATAGAGGATGCTAGAGTTCCTCTTTCCCTGTGTGATCCTGGCCCGTTATAATTTTAATAACCTTCCCTGGCTCAATTGTATGAGTCCAGAATTAGAGTCCATGAGAGCCATTGAAGTCCCCAAGGTGAACAAGGAAAAGATTTCCTCGAGCAGTAATAATATTTTTGTGGAGTTTCCTTGCCCCTCTGCTCTCAGCTAAATAATTAATATCTAGGGTATATTAATTAATAACAACAATAACATAAACACTCAAGGAATTCTGGTAACGCTCAAGAGTGGAAATGAGATCATTGGTATATTTAATAAACACAACAAACTGGGGTATTGGTCATTCTGTTACAAAACCATATTACTCCATTCAAAAGGCATGATATATAAAATACATTAATGCCCCAAACATTCACTTTAAAACAAACACCAATATGAACCTAAAGTCTCCAGTTTGTTAAACAATATAGATCTCAGTTAAGTTATATTAAGTATAAAGACTGGTCGTAAACTCTAGTCAATCCACTCCAGGGTCTATGGAACCCATTTGTAAAACACAGAGTTATGTGAAAATAAATGTAGCGAGTTCTCAGATTTTGTGTTGATCTGATCCAGGTAGGGTGATAGTTGATTAGCCTCTCAAATCACAGGTCCAAGTAAAAGTCCCCTGTTTTATCTATGGTGATACAGGTATACCTGTCCTAAATGGTTAGATGAAACTCAAGCTGGTACTGTCTTTAAGAAGAGTCTTCTTTATCCCTCCAGCCAGGTTCCCCCATCAAGAGTCATATCTGGATCTGGATGGATCTAACCACTACCTGAAATTCCAGTATCAAAACATATATCCACTGATATCATCAATGCATTTATATGATCATTAGAAATGGAAGAGAAGGTAACAACTTCCCCCCCCCCCCCCCCCAAAAAAAAAAGGAAAATAAACAAAGGAAATTTTGACCTCAGGGAAAATTAAGCAAAGGGGGAAGAGGGTCTTAGGGTCCCCCAACAGTTATCAACCCCATAGCTGGTTCATCTCCATCCAATCCTCCACTACAGGGCGCTCAAGGTTTAGACTACCAGATAAGCAGTGTCATCTTCGCCCATGCCTGCCAACTATGGTTTCCAGGTTGAGTAATACCATGATCGATTTGGAATTTGATAACCATGTTCACCATTCCCCTTTGTACATAATTATTTTCCCTAGTTATCCTTCCATTTAAAATAAAAGTTCTCACACATTAAGTGTCTCAATTCCTTCACTAAATGCAATGAGTATTTACTTATAAACAATATAAGTATATTATGGCATCATCTCATGTATGACATTCAAGTGGGTTCCTCCCAATCAAATGCTTTGAAAAGGAGCATCCTCCCTCCTCTTCAACATGTAGGTACATGCCTTTACCTTACTCATCCATAAGATGCATCATCATCATACATCAAACACAATTCAGGAAACAAAACCATATGATTGTAACATGCGTGATATGGAATACAGAGTGGCGTCATGCGTAGAGGTACACTAAATTATCAATTAGTGCATGGGTACCACTATCATCTTTACCTCTGATAAAATTGACAGTATGCATCAAATTACCTGCTATCAGGTGATTGTTTGATTGATTATACTCAGCCTCAGTATGCCACTTCTCCTCACCCAGTCCACAATCATTCAATATAAATCATAACCCTACTTGCATGAATGATGAAAAGGCATAATTAGGTGACTCACAATCAATAAGCTACAAGATAAATTCACATATTTAACATCGATGAAGTCACAATTGAATCACCACATGAATGCTTCCATAGAACACACAGGATTTCATGATAACACACTGGGAACTATTTAATATTTAATGTGCCCATGAACTGTTTCTAGGACGAATTACACTAATTCCCGCTACTTAGTGAATGCACATTTAAGATAGTTCCTTACTACTAAACTTTGGATTCTAATCTCCTAAATCCTAAGTTAATCACTAACTCCTAAATCACTACTGACTTAGCTTAACTGCTTACAGAGATAAATGCACAACCCAGTCATAATGCTTATGCTTACATAGAGGCTGCGTAACTAGAAAAAGAAAACCCCTCACTATGGGTTAACCTTGTGCACAGATCATCTATGAGCTATGACATCTGAATATAGTGCTTAGTCTCTCCTGAAATAGGTTCTTAAGGACTAACCACATTTTTACAGCACACCAACTTACCATTTTCTAGGAAAGGAGCATAACTAACTTAATATTACAGTGTGATTACCTTCAACATAGTTGAATGTCTTCTTCAAGCAGAGCGTTGTCTGGTTTCAGGCTCCAGACTAGGTTTTTGGCTTTCCTTGTTTGCTGGCAGCTTAATAGGCTGGCACTTCTCTCTCTTCCTCTATTAGAGTTGGCTTAACTTCAGATGGATTGTTGAGTAGAGGACACCAAGCCGTCAGTTCCAGTTGACCTTCTCCCGTTGAACGATTGCTGAAGGTTCTTTTGTTTTACACACACTGCCCGTCTGCCGGTCTTCACTCTATTTTTAGACTCCTTCCTCGATTGGGCTCTGACGTCATTACCGGTCGTTACCAATGGCTGTGCTCCTTTCTGACTATATTTAGAATATTGTCGTTCCTTTTTCTACCCAGCGCTCTTTTTCAAATTAAGATGCTGTAAATTTAATCTTTCTTCTTAAATCATGGGCGCTGTTTCCATCATTTTTAAATTTGATTTAATTCTAATGGTGGTGGTTGTTGGCGCTGTTGCTAACTGGAGAGTAGTGCGGGGAAATTCGAACAGCGATGTGACGGCTTGCAAGATGTATACTACACCCGCCTCAAGCTGGGCAGCCCCTGGCCAATTGGATGCTGATCTGCCACAAACCGCCTGCTTCAATGGGTGCCTGGGGCTAGGACAAAATCTTAATCACAGACTGTAAAACCAATGCACCAGGTACTACTAAAAAGAAAAAAATAGACACCTCAAGCTACAGCTTGCAACATGGAACGTAAGAACCATGTGTCCAGGATTTTCCACTTGCCTGACGAATATTGGCGATGTGAGAAAAACGGCTGTGATTGAAGCTGAACTCAATCGTCTTAACATTGATATTGCTGGCCTACAGGAGACTCGCCTCGCCGATGAAGAGTCACGCTGGTAAAACTATTGCACCTTTTTTTGTTTGTTGGAAAGGTAGAGGGCAAGGAGTAAACAGACAACATGGAGTGCGCTTTGCAGTAATTCACTTCTGGGAATGAGTGAAACTCCAGCTGGCGGAAATGAAAGATTATTATCCCTGTGCTTGGCAACCACTTGTGGTTTAGCCACTATTATCACTGCATATGCACCGACACTCACTTCCGCTGATGATGTGAAAGATTTATTCTATGAGTAGTTAGACTCTGTGATCAAGGCATTACCAAAATCTGACTACATGTATATGCTCGGTGATTTCAATGCTCGTGTGGGCAAGGTCTCGAGTTCACGGGCAGGCGTTCCTTGGAAAATACATCGGTCACATGAATGTCAATCGGTAAAGGCTGCTAGAGCATTGCACCAGAAACGACATATGTATTACAAACTCCTTTTTTAAAACAAAGGGGCGGCATAAGGTCACATGGAAACACCCAAGATCCGGCCATTGGCATCAGCTAGACTTCATCACCACACGTAAATAACATTTGAATCAAACATCATTAACTTGAAGTTACCACAGTGCTGATTGTGATACAGATCATTCTTTAGTTGCTGCTAGGGTTGGACTGAGACCAAAGAGTATTTACACAGCTAAACACACATCTAGCCCCAGGATTAATATTACTAACACCCAAGATCCTGATAAGTGCTTTGAGTTCCAACGGCAACTTGAAGACGCTTTCACTGATACATCAGAAAATTGTACACCAAGTGAAAAGTGCGGTAAACATAAGGAAACTCTTTATAAACCAGCGGTAGGGGTTATGGCACTGTGGATCATAAGAGGCAGGATTGGTTTGCGGCAAACAGCCAGATACTGCAGCCCTTGATTGATAAAAAGAAGGTAGCTCTCTTAAGAAACAAGGAAAGAACAACACGAAACACTCTCAGTGAACGAACGAACGAACAAACTTTATTTTCGAAGGGTAACAAATTGGGCACGCAGGCCCGTCTTACATTCGGCCCTTCCAATCACTCATCTTTCGTTCATCAGTGCATAGTACATTCACATAGGAAAAAACATTGTCAAATGAATGTTGTAAGCATAAACAATGCATGTTACCATGTTATGAGACAAATCCCCCACCCACCCACCCATCTATCTATCCGCGTGTCCCCCACACACACATCCACCGCCCAACCACACACATGCCCACAGGCACATACATGACCCCATCCATCCACGCATCCCTCAACCAACACATCCCAAACACACCACCACATACATCATCTCCCTACCCACACACACACACACATCTACCGCCCATCACACATCCCCCACACACACACAGGCACACATGCATGCAACCACCCATCCATACCCCCCCCCCCACACACACACACATCTTCCACCCATCCCATAACCTACCAACACTCACCCACCCACGTAACCTCCATCACCCACCCACACACCCCCAAACACTCAGCCAAACACACATCCCCCAACCATATTTCCAACACCCACATACACACACATTCCCGCCAACTCACATATCCTGCACTTACCCACACACAAAACCCGAACCCACCCACACATCCCTCACTTGCACACATATCACCCACCACACAATCTCCCCCACCCACACATCCCGAACCCACACATCCCCTCCCACCCCAACCTACACACACTGACCCTCCCACACATCCTCCACCCACCCACTCGCCAACCATCCCACCCCGATCTCCAAACCCCAATCACACATCCCTTAACTACACATCTCACCACCCATACACTCACACACACACACACACACAAACACATCTCCCCACCCATACACACATCCTCACCCATCAACACATTCCTCATCCAAAAACACACACCAACCACCCACACACACACCCCACCATCCACATATACCCCACCGACACACATTCGCCTTCTCACCCACACACACATCCCCCACCCATACATTCATCTCTCACACATCCACCCACTCACGTACTCATCCATCAACCACTCACACCCACACATCACCCACCCACACATCAACACATGTATCTCTCATCTACCCTCCCACCCACACACACCCCAACCACCCATCCTCACATACATCCCCCATCCTCACATACATCCTTCATCCACCGGCACATCCCACACAACACCCCGCCCATAAACGCATCCCCCACACACACATCCCACCACATTCATTCCCCATACACATCCCCGCCCACACACACAAATCTCCTCACCCACCCACACATCCCCCACTTACAAACATCCTCACCGGCCACACATACATCTTCCACCTACTCACATTTATCTCATCCACACTCACACACTCAGACCCACACAGACATCCCGCTCACAGACACACCCCCACACCCATCCGCAACCCACACACATTTCCCACACACCCATTCCCCCACCCAAATACACATTCCCTACCCACACCCCAACAAAACCAACGCCCACATACTTCCAACCATCCTCCCAAATATCCCCACCCACACACACATCCTTCACACATATACATCCCCACCGACCACATCCCTTCACCCATTCACACATCAACCCACACACATCCCCCACACACAACCCCGCCACACATACATTCCCCACACTCCCCACACATCCCTCACATACACACCCACACACACATCCTCACATCTAGACACATACATGATGCCTCACATGATCACTGAAACTAATAAGAACAAACTCCCACACTTTACACACAGTTGAGACACTGACGATTGTCGTGAGCATTATCGCAAAAATTGTAAGAAATGGAAATAAAATTGTACATATACATTGTGTAGCGTAAAAAATTGGTGATGCAATTCAACTCTCTCTCTCTCTCTCTCTCTCTCTCTCTCTCTCTCTCTCTCTCTCTCTCTCTCTCTCTCTTCTCTCTCTCTTCTCTCTCTTTTCTCTCTCTTCTCTCTCTCTCTCTCTCTCTCTCTACCCCCCCCCCCCCACTCACTAACGCTCTCACTCACATTACAGTAATGTTATATTATTGTTATATTATACATGATAAAATCAAGTGTCATACATACAAAATGATAATGTGAAAGATGAAAATACACAAAAAATATGGAATTGCATGTTACAGGACATGCGTGCACTCAACTCTCTCTCTCTCTCTCTCTCTCTCTCTCTCTCTCTCTCTCTCTCTCTCTCTCTCTCTCTCTCTCTCTATTACACTGACACACACACACTCACACTCATTAACTTCTCTCTCTCTCTCTCTCTCTCTCTCTCTCTCTCTCTCTCTCTCTCTCTCTCTCTCTCTCTCATACTCCCTAATTCTCTCACCCACTCTACAGTGATGTACATGTGTTCATGTTATAAATTATAACATCAATTGGCATTCAAAATGGTAGTATGAACATGAGAATACACAAATTATATGGAATAGCATATTACATGATATGTGTGCGCTTAAATCTCTCTCTCTCTCTCTCTCTCTCTCTCTGTCTCTGTGTGTGTGTCTTCTCTCTCTCTCTCTCTCTCTCTCTCTCTCTCTCTCTCTCTCTCTCTCTCTCTTTTCTCACCAACACACACCCATAGACACTCACAAACAATGCGCGCACACATACACACATTAACAAATCCATTCTTCCACTGTCTCTCTCTCTCTCTCGTTCGCTCTCTCTCTCTCTCTCTCTCTCTCTCTCTCTCTCTCTCTCTCGCAATCACTATTTCACCCATTAAGTCACTCTCTCCATCTTTCATTTACTCAATATCACACTCTCTTTCACTCTCACTCACTCACACACAGACAGACACACACCCTCTCACTATCAAATACACACTCCCTCGCATACACACGAAAGCATATACACATACACAAACGAGCATACACACAATATACACACGCAAATACACACATATCCCCACGCACACATACACACCCACATACACATACTTACACACACACACAAATATACACTCCCTCGCATACGCTGCATGCATGCACACATACACACAAACATGCACATACATACACGAATATATATATATATATATATATATATATATATATATATATATATATATATATATATATACGCACATACACACATATACACACGCACATACATATAAACACATGTACGCACGCATAAACATACTTACACACACAAGCACATACAAACACACATTTAAAAACACTTACACATACACACGCACATTCAGACGTGCACACACATACATACACATAAGCACACGCATACACACATATGGACACACGTACACATCAACCCATCCATCCACACACTTACACATACACACTGCCTCACATAATCTCAGCCTCTCACTCACTCATTTACTCTCTAAACTACACTAACTCACTCTCTTACTCGCACAGACAAGTACACACACACACTCACCCACTCTCTCTCCCACTCATGCACTCTCTCATTCACCCACTGCCTCTCTCTTGCACACTCACTCACACACGCACATACACACATACTCACAAATTCTCCCCCTCACTCACTAACTCACTCTCCCTTACTCACTCACTCAACCGGCGGCTCTCTAACTCACACTCACTCACTCACTTTCTCACTCTCTCACACAGACAGGTATACACACAACACAACCTCTCTCTCACACTAACTCATTCTCTCACTCAATCTCTCACACATACGTGTACACAGACATTCATTTACTCTTTCACCCTCGCAGGCACACGTGCATACACACTCTCTCACTTTCTCTGTCTCATACTCACTCTCTCACTCACATTCTTTCTTATTCACTCTCTCACCCACTCTCTCACTCACACAGTGTAAAATGATAGTGAAAAAAATTATACCAGTAGGTGACTTATGGAGGCATATAGTCGGTATGAAGTAAGTATTGAAAGAGTTTTCGGTTGAATGTGTAGGGACTCATTGGCGTTTTCAGATCTGGTGGAAGGCTATTCCACAAGTGAGCACCAGAATACGCGAGACATGTTTTGTATAAGTCCAATCTAGGTTTAGGAACCTGTAATAAATTTAAGCGCTTGCTTTTCATTGCATTGGATTGAATTAACGGTAGAAGATACTCTGGGTATTTTCAGATATAATTTTATTCACTAATTTGGCATTGTTAAAAAGGAATCGCTTTACGAAGTGGTAGAAGTCTTAGATGACTATATACGTTATTACTTTCAACGTGCTTTATGCCAGAAACTAGACGTATAGCGCGGTTTTGAAGCGAACACAGTCGTTTCATATTAGATTTAGGGCACCCATCCCAGACTGTGGAACAATAGTCGAGAGGTGATTGGATATAGCATGCATAGAATATTTTTCGTGTGCTTTCATCCAAGAAGTGCTGAATTTTAGTAAGTTGGTAAACATGTTGTGCTATTCTCTTGGTGAGGACGTGAACATGAGAGCTCCAGTTTAGATGTCTGTCAATTAAAAGATCTAATATTTTGTGTTCATTTACATTAACTATAGGTAACGTGTCCACGTGGAGATCGAGCGGTGCCCCAGTTATGGCTAGGGTCTGTAGTTTTTGTCTGGTCGTTATTAGCATGGATTTGGTTTTGTCGATGTTAATAATCATGCGGTTTTCATTGCTCCATCTACCAAGGTTATCAAGTTCGTTTTTGCAAAGAACTCTCTAAGTCACCAAGGTTCTCTTGACTAGTGTATATAGTGCAGTCGTCTGCAAATAGGTCACATGAAGTATTGAGATATAAAGGAAGATCGTTAATATTAACTGCAAAAAGCAGCGGTCCTAGTATTGAGCCCTGAGGCACACCAATATTAAGTTGTGTGGGTTTTGATAGACAGTTATTGAAGGACACTACTTGTTGTCTGTCGGATAAAAATGACGCAATTAGGTTCACCATACCTGTGCTAGTTTTCATTTGTTTGAATTTTCTAATTAAAATAGCATGATCTACCATATCAAAGGCCTTTTTAAAGTCTACAAATACTGCTCCACAAATGTTGCCATTGTTGATACAAAGATGTCAGTTATCGGTCATTTTCGTTAGGGCACTATGGCAAGAATATTTAGGTCGAAACTCAGACAGACTGTCAATTATTAGATCGTTGTTAATTAAATGGTGTAATGTTATTCTATGTATGTGTTTTTCTAATGGCTTTGATAGCGACGATAGTAAGAAAATAGGTCTATAATTACCCAAGACGCTATTATCAGTTGAACCATTTTTAAGTAGAGTATAAACTTTAGCAATTTTAAAGGGAGATGGAAAGTATTATTTGGACAGGCACTGATTATATATGAACGTCAAGGACTCTCTAATAATTGGTGCAGCACAGCGAAGAATTTTATTACTGATACCATCTAGGCCTTCTGAATTTGTTGCTTTGAGCTTTGAGAGATATTTATACACTTCTGCAACAGACATCAAGGGAATATCAAGGGAAATATTTCTAGAGCATTTCTCTTCACAGAATGATGACAATGAGCTTAAATTACAAGCTGAGTCTGGTATTGAGGACTTCTTCTTCTTCTTCTTCGTTCATCCGGAGTTTTTTTTTCGGATGTGATTGCGTTGTGCCTGTTTACAGCAGAGCTGCGTTCTTGCGCCGTTAGGCCGACACATCCGACTTCTGCGGGCATTTGTTGACCGGGTTAACCTTCCCGGGGGTTTCTTAGGACGTTTGACTCTCACTGTTGTGGTGTTATCCCCCATCCCAGCTGGTCCATATAGAACAGCCAAAGATCCTGGTCAGCCCTCAAGGGAAGGCAGGGGCAGACCATGGGCATTCCCCGCCATCCAAGGAGGCTTCCATACTTGCAGAGCCGATACATAGCGCTCTGGTACTGGGCTCACCCAAGGAATCGTCACGTCCTGCACATGGCTGCTTAGCCTCACTTCCGTATATTGGGCCTTCCGTTCACCATAGGCTGTTCTTCCGGAAACCAGAAGTATGCAGTCTGCAGATGACATCCACACAGTGAGCTTTCGATTCGGACTTTCCACGTAATGGATTTGCTATCCAAGCAATATTCCATTTCATGCCACTAGGACACTTTTCCACCTTTTATGAAGCCCACACAATGGGCTTTTGATTCAGACTTTCCACGTAATGGATTTGCTATCCAAGCAATATTCCATTTCGTGCCACTAGGACACTTTTCCACCTTTTATGAAGCCCACACAGCGAGCTTTCGATTTGGACTTTCCACATAATGGATTTGCTATCCAAGCAATATTCCATTTCATGCCTCTGGGTCTTCATGCACCTTTAAATGTCAACCTGTATGTAGTTAAAGTAAGCTGCGGTCAACTTGAGCTTGTTGATATCTCCATAGAGCTTGTCCTCAAATGAAGCAGGTGTGGGCCAAAATATCTTTCTCTGTTCTGCATACGTTGGGCAATCCTGCAGCAAATGTTTTGCTATCATTTTTCCAGTTCTACAATTACATTCATCAGTATCTCCTATCTTTAGTTTATTGAACAAGTGGTATTTCAGCCTGTTATGTCCTGTGCGGAGTCTGAAGATTGCTACTTGTTCTCTTCGGTCGAGTTTGTAATATGCATCATCCTTCTGATGGCCTGGATGCTCAGATTCCCATTTGGTTCTATAAGTGCTTTTTATCAACCTCTTTGCCTCATTATAGGTTATGTCTATGTCAGGCTGTGGTAGTCGTCCGCCCTCTTTTGCCAGTATGTCAGCCTCTTCGTTTCCAGGTATACTGCAATGTGATGGGATCCACTGTATTACAACTTTTTTGGATTTCTGGCATAGACCATGGAGTGCTGCTCTTAGGTCAGTTAGTTCTGTGCTGTTATTGCTCTTGAGTATTGAGACAGCTGACTTTGCATCTGTGAAGATAGCTATTTGCTTCTCTTTATTTTCCTCCATCAGGAGCATTTCTGCTGCAGTTTTCAAAGCCTCTACCTCCGCTTTGAAGTTACTTGAAAATTTTCCAGTTGCCATTGAATGTGTTTTTTTCACTCCATTTTTTAAATTTAGGAGAATTCCTCCTCCTCCATTCTCTATTGAATTTTTGGCTGATCCATCTGTATATGCATGGGTCCAATTCCTGCTTGGGTAATGTTCTTTTATGTAGTTTAGGGTTATTTCTCTTCTGTCAGTTTCATGCTGAGTGTTCTTTTTCTCAATACCAGGAATGTTTTCTATCATCTCAGGCAGTTGCTGCTGTCTCCAAGCTGGGAAGTTGTGTGCATTGTGTATGGGCTTGACTGTTGATATGTTAAGTATAGGATCTGCCCTAATCCTTCGTTTTGCAGTTTCTACAAAGTTGCTACGCTTCAGTCTTCCCTTTCCAAAACCATTAAATCTGTTGTACATAGGGTGGTCTGTCAATCTTCTAAATTTTTCTGCTTGTTGCTGGGCTCTGCTATCTCTTCTATCCTGCATTGGTTGTAAACAAGTGATCTTTTCTAGTTCATTAATAGGCGTTGTCTTCAGGCTTCCAGTTATGATTCGCATTCCTTGGTTTTGGACTCTACTTATTTTGTTAAAGTTTGACTTAGCTGCTGTTGCCCAAGCTGCAATGCCATATTCCAGTACTGGCCTCACCCGTCCAGTATATAACTTCTTGAGAACTTTCTCATCTGCTCCCCACGTTGTACCAGCAAGCTTTTTCATGATTGCCATTCTCTGCCTTGCTCTTGTTCGATTTTTCTCAACCTGTGTCTTCCATGTCAGGCGACGATCAAAGGTGACTCCTAGATAGTTTGGATTTTCTTCATGGCGCAATATTTTTCCATTCAATACCAGCTTAGGTTGCTGAGTTTTATTTGAGAGGGAGAACACTGTGCATGTTGTTTTCTCCTCACTTATCTTCACTAGCCATGATTTTGACCAGTCCTCTAGCGCTAATAAGGCTTGCTGTATTCTGCTGTTAGCTGTACTAATATATTCTTCAGATGTCCATATGGCTAGGTCATCTGCAAAAAAGGATGTGTGTACTCTGGCTGGAAAATTTTCTGTGATGTCATTTATATATGCTAGGAATAATGTTGGTGAAAGAACTCCTCCTTGGGGGACACCTTGCTCCAGCAGCATCATTTTGCTTGTTTGTCCTTGTACTTTTGTCCTGGCAGTTCTGTTCTCAAGGTAGTGGCTGATCCATTTATACATTTTTCCACAAACATGCATGTTTTGCAGTTTTACTTTCAGTCCTTCCTTCCATACTTTATCAAATGCTTTTTCTAAATCTATCCAGACTGCTAGTGTGTGCTTTTTCTCTTGGAAGGCATCCTCTATTTCCTGAGCTATATAGGTTATTTGATCTTCAGTGGATCTGTATTTTCTGAATCCTGCTTGGTGTGGTGTTAAGAGTTTGTTTTCTTCCAGATGCCATGTTAGCCTGCCATTGATAATGCGTTCCATTAATTTTCCTACACAGCTAAGTAGACTGATAGGTCGATAGCCATTTGGTTCTTCCAGGTCTTTTCCTTTCTTTGGGACTGGTATTAGTATAGCTTCCTTCCATGCCTGTGGGACTATTCCTCTCTTCCAGCTGTTATTTAGGACTGCTAGTAGTTTCTTCTTTGCCTTGGTGCCTAGTCCTATTAGCATTTCATTTGTGATTCCATCCTTTCCTGGTGATTTCTTCTTTTTTAGGGTAATCATTGCCTGTTCCATTTCTTCCATTGTTAGATTTGCCATCATATATTCTGCTGCTGTCTCTGTATTTCTATGATGTATCTGTTTGTCTTTGATTGCTTTCTTCTGTTCGGTTGTAATATCAATGTGGTTTGCATTTGCATAGTGTTCCATTAGTGCATTTGCAGCCTTTTTGCCTGTAAGCAAGGCATTTCCTTGTTTAATTGTTATTTGTTTGTTTCTAGGTCCTTCATTGTTCATGGCTTTCACTAGTTTCCATAGTTTGTTTCCATCCCTGTCAAAATTCAGGTTTTCTGTTTTTTCCCTCCAACAATCTCTTGTTGTTTGATCTACTGTTCTTTTATATTTTGCTGAGATGGCTTTGAGAGAGATGTTTGCTTCAATTGTTTGTTCTCTCTCTGCTGTCTTCCTGGCATCTTCAACTTTGTCCTCCAAACTTTGTAGTTCTTCAGTCCAGTATGGTTTGTAATTTTTCCTCGCTCCTCTTGGAATGGACTCAGTGGCTGCCTGTATTATCGCTCTGTTTAGACTTTCCACCATTTGCTTTATGTTGCCATATCGTGTATTTATGTTTTCACAATATTTGTCTGTTAGTATGGCAAATCTGTCCCAATCTGCTCGTTTGTAATTCCAGCGGGGCAAGGGCTTTTGCTCCTGTGGAACATACTCCATATTCATTTCAAGCTTGATTGGTCTGTGGTCACTACCTGCTAATTGGTCCAGCACATGGCGATCGATTTTGTGGAGGATGTCTCCTGTGCAGAAAGCTAAGTCTGGAGTAGAAGTGGTAAGCCATCTTCTGGAGTAGAAGCTCGGTGTGTCATCCGCTTTGTTGAGTAGATGGAGATTTGAGTCTATTTCCCAGTCCTCCAATTCATCTCCTCTTTTGTCAGTATCTGGGTATCCCCATCTTTCTGAACGGCTATTAAAGTCTCCGACAATGATGCAGTTTGTGTCAGTTATTTTCATGTTTGAGAGTGTAAGGTCCTTATCTGCTGGGCTATACAGATTGTAGATTCTTATTTTCACGTCCTTTATCATTATATCAACACCTATAATTTCTGTTTGGTTGTCAGAGATCACAGATACTTCGCTGCAAGGTATTGTATTTCGTGTAAGTATTAGAACTCCTCCTTTGTGTCCTTCGCGGTCGAAACGTGTGGCCTGATATCCTCTGACTGAGAATTTGTGATTGGCGCTGAGGTGTGTCTCTTGAATGCATGCCACATCTATTCTATCTTTATGAAGACGCTGTGTTAGGGAGTCTTTCTTCTTGTAAACTCCTTCGGCATTCCACTGTAGTATGTTGAGTGTCCGGGGTATTTGGTCAATAGCTCTTAACCTACTCCTCTGTGCCTTGACTCCACAGCACAGGGGAAGGTGACCACCAGTAGTCATGGGTGGACCCCCTCGAGGCAGGGGGCCCGGCACTATCACCGCCTGATGGGACTTCACGGGATTAGCACCATATCGATTAATTTTGATTTGTGACATCATGAATTAAGTTACGTTGCACTGCTTTGTCAAGCCTGTGGCTCAGTACATCCGATTTCGACAAGCATTTATTCGGGATGCTTTCCCTAGCCTTTGACTGTCCCCAGTCTACCTACAAGGCAGCAGGTTTCACGTTGCACTGCTTTGTCAAGCCTGTGGCTCAGTACATCCGATTTCGACAAGCATGTATTTGGGGTGCTTTCCCTAGCCTTTGACTGTCCCCAGTCTACCTACAAGGCAGCAGGTTTGTGTGTCTCTTCGTCTGGTCCCTCTCCCTTGACCTGTCCGACATGGGTGGCCCTACCAGTAGCTGTGCTACCGTCGGCATAGCTCTTGGGGTCATTGGGACGCACAAGCCCCTCTACCTCGTCACGGTGGACACACAGCAGAGGGGTATTGAGGACTTCAGATTCTCTATTTCTGATTGAAAGAAGCAACTGAAATCCTCGCATATTATAGTGCTCGGTATTGCTGACTCTGAAGAGTGTTTCTTGTTGGTTAGCGAGTTAATAGCCTTCCATATATTTGTGTTATTTGATTTATCTACAATCAAATTTTTGAAATGATCTTTCTTTATCCTACGAATTTCATATTTAACTTTATTTCTTAGTCTGCGGTAATTGATACAATCTTTATTTTTGTGCGCTGTATCTCGTTCTCTCATGATTTCGAGAACTTCACGAGTCACCCATGGAGGTTTATGTTGATTCTTCACTCGAACTTCTTTAACTGGCGCATGTTTATCAAACACACTGTAGACTGTCTTTGTCCAGTAAGCAAGTGCATCATCCGGATCAGGAAGTTGGTAAACATGTTCAAGGGCTGCATTTTTTAAGTCGTCTAAAAATAAACTTTGGTTGAGAGCTTTTAGATTTCTAAATTTGATGATTAAATGTTTATTTTTAGGAGATTTGAACCCAGTTTTCGACGTACAGCATATTGGGTAATGGTCACTAACTGCACTAACAGGAACAGAACATTCGATAATATTAACTGGACAAGTAACATATATATGATCAATTATAGTTGAGGAGGTGCCTGTAACCCTTGTGGGACGGTTTATAAGTTGTTTGAAATCGTAAGATAGAATGATATCGTCCCATGTCTGGTTGGATTTAGTAATATCTATGTTAAAGTCGCCTAATATCATGACTTCTATACCTTCTGTAAACACTCTATCCATCATTGTAGTGAAACAGTCATACCAACTGTACCCAGCACATGGATTCCGATATAGGTATCCAATGAGAAACGGTTGCTGACTGGCTGGCTTCACCTCTAATCAAACACATTCTATCTCTACTGACTCGAGATCACTTCTACGGGAGCAGTTGAGAGAATTGGAAATGTATACAGTAATACCTGTCTCTAATTTTTGATTTGCGTCTCTTCGAATTACTTTAAACCCCTTAAGAGTGATTTCAGAGTCGGTTATTTTGTCGTTGAGACGACTTTCTGTGATTCCAAACACATGGAATTGTTTGCACAGTATTACCGAAAGCTTAGGTAATTTATTGAGCAAAGGATAGATGTTGAGATGGCCTATACGTAGGCCATCTTTGTGGAGCCACTGATCATGATTGGTGAATATTGCACGATGAAAGGATGATGTCGCTTGCGGTAGAAAATTTCAGAGTTTTTGAAACTCTATTTAATAGTAGTTAAGACTATTAGTGAGCTGAATCAAGCTAGAAATGATGTGCAAAAGGCGGTCAGGCAGTGTTAGTTAGTTAGTCTTTCCTCTTGAGCCTAAGGCGGGGTATAGGGCAGAAGTCCTGACTCTCCATGCTTGGCGGTTCGCTGCTACCTGTTGTAGATCTTGGATGTTTACTTGGCCATTGAATGAGCCTTCTCTGATGATGGTTCTACGCAGGGTCTCTCTTGGTCTTCCCCGTTTTCTTTTCTCTACCGGTGACCATATGAGGGCTTGGTAGGTGTCAGAAGTCGGGGTGCCCCACCGGCTAGATGAAAGTATTTTTCACTGGCGAGCAACCCCAAATAGTCAGAAACTGACTAGGGACAAAAACTATATGGCTGAACTATAGATTAAGCCCTGAATATCCAACATACAGCTCCAAGTGGCTCGTTAAAAAATGAAATGAACTGTGCTGAATATTCGCCAAGGAATAGGAAAGAGAAGTTTAGCTAGAGATAGATGTTTAAGTCTAAATATATGAATATAGACGACTATCTCAGTACAGGTTTTTCTCCCTGACTGCTCCCTTCCTTGGTGTGTAAGTGAACCCCCACCAATGTACACACACAACACGTATGCACAATTGGAATTAAAATATAACGACCGAACTATGAGTTACAATACTACAACATTTATTTACTAATCATACCAATAGACATAGGATGATTGTCAATATGAGAATGATGAAATCATATACATATTGATATTGATGACAAATATTACGTAACTTTACTTGTTACTTCATCTATCTGGATCTGTGGTCCAGATCCCCACTCTCCAGTAGCAACAACAAGAAACAGCTTGCCGGTATTCTGACGATCCTGCCAGTCCTGGCTCTACCTAGTCAGTAGTCTCTAGTCCTGAGATCTATAACATAGGTGCTCCTTGTGAGAGCTTGAAAGAAAGTCAAGAATGTGTTATATCAGTTCTACATCAGCGTAATCCTAATTAAAACATATCATAACACAAACATATACAATGACCAGTCTGGCCAAGTTTATCTTCCAGCTCTACTGCGTTCACCATCCTCCTTCTCCCTACTGTCTTTAGTCTGGGACAGGCTTTTCAATTGTCTCACACGCCTGTAATGATTACATTTCTGCCGCCCCATGTCCATGTCGCTAATACAGAAATTCTGTGTCGTACAGCCGCTCCGTCCAAAGTTAGTTTAGCAGCTTACAGGGTCGGTAAGGGTATTATAACAATGCCTGATCATCCGGGCTTGCAAGCCGTGACCAGGAGCTGTGCCAGGTTTCCATGCATTACCGTGGACGCACGCCCACAATACACTGAGAAAGTTTAGCACCATATACCAATTGTGGGTAATGTCTGTACCATTACACCTCTGATTCCAACACAATCATTGGCCAATGTGCCAATGCGCAGACAATAGCATAACACTTCATATTGGTAGGTTTGCATGTGACAAATCAATATATCAAACATCCAATACACATAAACATATTGATTAAACTAGACATATTATGATACTTTAACATCATAGCATAATGCACTAGTTAGTTTGTATGTATACGAAATGAGACGTATATACACAAAAAGAATATGTACGAAGCATATTCCCAGCATCGTATATTCATATGAAATTACTCATACATACATCCAACATATCCGTAAACATTATATTACTTCAAGATGGACATATAATGATACTCAACATAATAGCATCAGTCATTATTAATGAGTACTAATATGGTATAGCTACAAAATGAGATATACAACAGGTCTAATTGAAGTTCCCACACAGACCAGCTATATTTGCTGAGCTGCCCGGTTTAATCACCTGCTGTTGTAAGAATTAAATAAATAGTCAGTTGACTATATTCTGTACAACCAATGCACACACCAAAAAGGACTAGTCTAGTTTAGAAAGAGATGGCAAGCATCTGCTACGACACCTCAAGTATATCTAGACAAGACCTGCCTTCCATAAGTTTCTACTTCTCAGAAGAGTAGCACTTACAGCACAATTATATTGAACACAGAACTCAGAAAGAACACTCAAGCAACCTATGACAATGATAGTTCTTGCAATAACCTAGCTCAGATATAGACTGAAAATCGGTCCATCCATCTAAGAAACTAAGAGACTTACTAAGGGACTAGTTACTAAGAAATAATTCCTAGAAGCCAACATAATATTCATGCATATGACTACAGACATTGAGATAGTTCCTACCTGTTCTGAAGTCAGACTTAATCTAAAAGGAAAAGGTCTATCGTGGGTTTTTATACCTAGCCTAGCAGTAGACACTTATCTCCCAGGAATTCCATTCCTAAATTCTTCTTATCTCCTCCTGACGTTAATTGCAATTAACTCCAAGTCTGTCCAGTCATAAAATTCTTTCTGCATGCACACTAGCCTTCACACCTGTGGGTCTGACAATTATTAGCCCACTGAGTCTAATCAGTGATTTCACACCTTGCGCCTCTAGTCTCTACCAGATGGGGTCATCCATCGCGGTTGGGCGATTTCCTAGCTATTCTTATCAGGTGTCATGTCAAGGGAACAATTAGGTTCTCATGGTCAACAGCCAGTTTACAACTCTGTTGGTAAACCAGGTTTGCTTGCGTCATACCTGGTTGGTTTTAATTAATATTCAGTCCCCTGAGTCTGCCCTCCCGTCTGGCTGGATTGATAAGACTGTGAAACTGATCTGGGGGTGACCGGTACTGGTGTCAAATTAACTTCCCAAATAGAAAGCCATTCCTGGTGGTTGTTTACTTGCAGGTTTTGCAAGCTTACGTCAAGACAGTATAGCCTTGAATATAGAGAAAACAGTTTTGTTCGTCTGTTGATCCTCTACATGGCCCATCAACAGTGAACCGAAAATTGTTCTGGGAAGTAAAGGCTGCCAATTCGTGACAGTAGGGGAGTCTTGTCTTGTCCATTCTGAGTACACGGCCGATGTAGTTCCAACGGCGTCTTCTTATAAAATTGGATACTGTATCTTGCTTAGTCTCTTGTCTTATTTGCGTATTGGTTCTGAAGCCTGTCCAGTGGATGTTTAGAAGTCTTCTAAGACATTTGTTCTCAAAATTATCTAATTGTTTATCTAAAGCTACCGTTGATTTCCAACTTTCACATCCATACGTTAACACTGGAATCACACAAGAACTGAAGATTTTAAGTTTCGTATGTTGGCTGAGTGACTTTGACTTCCAAATGTTTAACAGTTTATTGAAGGCACCAGATGCCAGTGAGATTCTAGATAATATTTCTGTTGTTGAGTGCCCTGTAGATGTCATTTGCTTCCTAGGTATGTGAAGCTGTTGACTTTTTCAAGAACGTAGCTGTTTAATTTGGTGTCATCTGAACTGTTGGTAAGATCAATAGTCTTTGTTTTTGTGGTGTTAATTTGGAGAACAATTTGCCCTGAAACATTATGGAGATGGTTTATTTTCTCTTAGGCATCTGGGTGTGTTGAACTCAAAAGCACTATGTCGTCGGCAAAGTCCAGGTCTTCTAGAATTTTGTCAACCCAATGCATACCCCTACTTGTGTTGTTTGTGCATTTGCGTATGACCCAATCGATAGCTATTCCAAAGAGCATCGGTGATAAGACACAACCCTGTTTCACTCAGGCAGTGTGCAAATAACTATTGGATCACGTTATGCGAGTACATTCAAAATGCAAGTGATAAGGGAAGCATCAGAAGCATGTATGAAGTGATAAAGAAGGCTTGTGGTCCAATGATCAAAAGATGTGCACCACTGAAAACCTTGACTATAGAAATCATCACTGATAAGAAACAGCAGGTGGATAGGTTGGTAGAGCACTATTCAAGAGAGACCAAACTAGGGAGGATGCCCTCAACTCCATAGAGGACCTGGCAACTCTTGACCACCAGAACACACTTCCCACCAAAACAGAAATTAAGTGTGCTATTAATGAACTTGCATCATGCAAGGCTCAGGTAAGGATGGGATTCCAACAGGTTATCAGGAGTGGGCAAGACACACTCACTCTACACATCCACCAGCTAATAGAGCTATGCTGGCGAGAAGAACAAGTCCCACAGGATTTCAAAGATTCAAGCATCATAACATTGTACAAGAACACGGGGGATCGGAGCGACTGTAACAACTATAGGGGTATCTCGCTTCTGTGTATTGTTGGGAAAGTATTTGCCAGAATTGTTCTGCACAGACTTCAAGTCCTAGGAGATCAAGTCTACCCCGAATAACAGTGTGGCTTTATACGGAACCAATGATATGATATTCTCGTCGCGACAAATGCAAGAACAATGCTGTGAACAGAATCAGCCACTGTTATTCCCTTCATCGACCTCACAAAGGCATTTGATTTGGTCAGTCGTGAGGGGTCTATTCAAGGCACTAAAGAAGATGGCATGAAGGGTATGATCAAGTTTGATGGTGCAGAAGAAGTTTGAAATCAATAGTGGAGTGAAGCAAAGTTGTGTACTAGCTCCCACCCTCTTAGGAATATACTTTTCACTTCTACAGAAATATGCCTTTGGTGATCAGGATGGTGGTATATACATTCACTCACGCTAAGATGGCGAACTCTACAATGCTCAGAGATTGAAGGCCAAGACCAAAATTAGGAGGGTACTGATCAGAGAGTTGCTGTTTGCAGATGATGCTGCAATTACGACCCACTCAGAGGAAGAATTACAACGTCTACTATCTGTATTCTCCTATGCTTGTTCTGAATTTGGTTTAACAATTAGCAAAAAGAAGACACAGATTATATCACAAGGTGCACATGGGGTACTGCGAGAATATAATATAATATAATATAATATAATATAATATAATATAATATAATATGTTCGTTAATACGCTCATGGCTAGTACGTTGGTTACTTGGCAGTGATGATAAATTGGCATCAACAATACTTGGGTCGATACCCATGGTCTTACGCCTCATGCCGAGGTCACAACCCAGATGAGACTGGTGGGCCCTCAGCGCAGTCGTTCTGCCTGATCTTGCCTGATCTAGATAACGTGTTACCAGCAATTGAAGAGATTGTGCTGTGGTGCATAATTTATATCTTTCTGATTGTGCGAGTGCTGTAATCTTCTCACGACCTTTAATACAAATACAGGTCTAAGGCTGCACAAAAGAAAACATACAGGAGAGGAACCTTATACGTGTGATTATTGTAGTGCATCTTTTACACAAGCTGGAACACTGAAATGCCACATAAGAATTCATACAGGAGAACTTTACAAATGTGATAATTGTGGCGCAGCATTTACTGTATTGAGCAGACTTCAATGCTACTTAAGAACACATACAGATAAGAAACCTTACCGATGTGATGAATGTGGTGCCTCCTGTTTGGTAGCTGATAGTCTGAAGCGCCATGTAAGAACACATACAGGAGAGAAACCTTACCAGTGTGATGAGTGTAGTGCAGCATTTGCTGATCTTACAGATCTGAAGTGCCACCATAGAACACGTAGAGTAGACAACCCTTACAAGTGTGATGAATGTTGTGCATCTTTTCTTAAATCTAGAGGCCTGAAAGGTCACAAGAGAACACATACAGTTGAGAAACGTTATCATTGTTCTGAATGTTATACGACCTTTACTGTAGCTACAGATAAAAAGCAGCACGAGAGAATGCATACGTGCAATCACAATATATCTCAGGACAGAAGACCATTAAACAAATAATATCTTAATATATTAAGCACTCGTTTACTATGGTGTTTCTCCTTTCTTCTTCTTCTTCAGCGTTCCGAGCCATTGAGGTTCTTTGCTGCAGATACAATCCGTCTCCATTCGTCTCTCTGGTGGACCCTCTCTTGCCAGTCGTTGATTCCAAGTGCTTGTAGGTCTGTACATGTATTATCTCTCCACCGTCTTCTTGGTCTACCTCGGGGTCTCCTTTGCTTTACAATAATAATGATAATAATTAACATTAGTTAGTCATGCAGATGGAAAATATACTCACCAATAACAAATCCATTTAATACAGTGAGAAAAAGTGTTCAAATGCTATAATCAATCCATATTGCTATACATATATATGGATTACAGACAATAAGCAGACAAGCTGAAAAACCCTTAATGGCATTGGAAACGTAGTTTTCAGGCCGGTCTCCCTGGCCTATTGGTTAACGTCTTTCTCCGTAATCCCGTATATTTTCGTGAGTAATGTAACCTGCGCGAGAATCGGTAGCGGTTCTCGCCGAGTTGGTAACTTAGGAGTATGTGAGCCGGTCGCTCATAAAGCAATGGCAAACCACTGAGCGTAATTTTGCCTAGTACATCGACAGCAGCTGAAACATGCTGGTGTTGACTGCAACGTCCTGTAAGGGATATGCAACATAAAAAAAAAATAATTAATTTCTGGGGAAAATTGAGAAGAACGTCTTGGATGGTCAGAAAAATTCATGAGATACTTCCTTTTTTTTTGTGTGTTCACTTTGAGCTCAAGTGTAGTCTATATATGTGCTACTATTTCTAGTGCACTGGGCTAACTTTTGCATATAGATTAGCTTTCGCTATTACCCCCTCGCCGTCAGGCGAACCCACTCCAACTTCAGAGGTACTTGTAATTTATATCCCCAAGTCCGGGACGAGAAGTCAACATTTTAGTCCATCTGACCAGTGTAGGGGTTGAACCCACTACCTCAGCACACCTAATATTTACGATTTTTTTTCCTTCTCCTTTTGGCCACGCTGGCCTCCCAATGAGAAATCATATAAGAAACCAATCAAATTAATAAATTGTTTCTAGATATTAGGTACAGACGGGAGTTTTCGGGCACATTCAGAGGATACACTGAAAAACTTTGTGACAACTGGCAACATTGATGGGAATAGATCAAGAGGAAGGCAGAGAGTTAAATACCTGAATGACTGGGCCACATGCATAATCAGGACAAGAACATTGACCTGGTCCAAGACTCTGGTGATTGTGTGAGATGGTGATCCAAGACTCTGGTGATTGTGTGAGATGGTGATCCAAGACTCTGGTGATTGTGTGAGATGGTGATCCAAGACTCTGGTGATTGTGTGAGATGGTGATCCAAGTCTCTGGTGATTGTGTGAGATGGTGATCCAAGACTCTGGTGATTGTGTGAGATGGTGATCCAAGTCTCTGGTGATTGTGTGAGATGGTGATCCAAGACTCTGGTGATTGTGTGAGATGGTGATCCAAGACTCTGGTGATTGTCTGAGATGGTGATCCAAGACTCTGGTGATTGTGTGAGATTGTGATCCAAGTCTCTGGTGATTGTGTGAGATGGTGATCCAAGACTCTGGTGATTGTGTGAGATGGTGATCCAAGACTCTGGTGATTGTGTGAGATGGTGATCCAAGACTGTGGTGATTGTGTGAGATGGTGATCCAAGACTGTGGTGATTGTGTGAGATGGTGATCCAAGACTCTGGTGATTGTGTGAGATGGTGATCCAAGACTCTGGTGATTGTGTGAGATGGTGATCCAAGACTCTGGTGGTTGTGTGAGATGGTGATCCAAGACTCTGGTGGTTGTGTGAGATGGTGATCCAAGACTCTGGTGATTGTGTGAGATGGTGATCCAAGACTCTGGTGATTGTGTGAGGTGGTGATCCAAGACTCTGGTGATTGTGTGAGATGGTGATCCAAGACTCCGGTGGTTGTGTGAGATGGTGATCCAAGACTCTGGTGATTGTGTGAGATGGTGATCCAAGACTCTGGTGATTGTGTGAGATGGTGATCCAAGACTCTGGTGATTGTGTGAGATGGTGATCTAAGACTCTGGTGATTGTGTGAGATGGTGATCCAAGACGCTGGTGATTGTGTGAGATGGTGATCCAAGACTCTGGTGATTGTGTGAGATGGTGATCCAAGACTCTGGTGATTGTGTGAGATGGTGATCCAAGACTCTGGTGATTGTGTGAGATGGTTATCCAAGACTGGTGATCGTGTGAGATGGTGATTCAAGACTCTGGTGATTGTGTGAGATGGTGATCCAAGACTCTGGTGATTGTGTGAGATTGTGATCCAAGTCTCTGGTGATTGTGTGAGATGGTGATCCAAGACTCTGGTGATTGTGTGAGATGGTGATCCAAGACTCTGTTGATTGTGTGAAATGGTGATCCAAGTCTCTAGTGATTGTGTGAGATGGTGATCCAAGACTCTGGTGATTGTGTGAGATGGTGATCCAAGACTCTGGTGGTTGTGTGAGATGGTGATCCAAGACTCTGGTGATTGTGTGAGATGGTGATCCAAGACTGTGGTGGTTCTGTGAGATCGTGATCCAAGACTCTGGTGATTGTGTGAGATGGTGATCCAAGACTATGGTGATTTTGTGAGATGGTGATCCAAGACTCTGGTGGTTGTGTGAGATGGTGATCCAAGACTCTGGTGATTGTGTGAGATGGTGATCCAAGACTGTGGTGATTGTGTGAGATGGTGATCCAAGACTCTGGTGGTTGTGTGAGATGGTGATCCAAGACTCTGGTGATTGTGTGAGATGATGATCCAAGACTCTGGTGATTGTGTGAGATGGTGATCCAAGACTCTGGTGATTGTGTGAGATGGTGATCCAAGACTCTGGTGATTGTGTGAGATGGTGATCCAAGACTCTGGTGGTTGTGTGAGATGGTGATCCAAGACTCTGGTGGTTGTGTGAGATGGTGATCCAAGACTCTGGTGATTGTGTGAGATGGTGATCCAAGACTCTGGTGATTGTGTGAGGTGGTGATCCAAGACTCTGGTGATTGTGTGAGATGGTGATCCAAGACTCCGGTGGTTGTGTGAGATGGTGATCCAAGACTCTGGTGATTGTGTGAGATGGTAATCCAAGACTCTGGTGATTGTGTGAGATGGTGATCCAAGACTCTGGTGATTGTGTGAGATGGTGATCTAAGACTCTGGTGATTGTGTGAGATGGTGATCCAAGACTCTGGTGATTGTGTGAGATGGTGATCCAAGACTCTGGTGATTGTGTGAGATGGTGATCCAAGACTCTGGTGATTGTGTGAGATGGTGATCTAAGACTCTGGTGATTGTGTGAGATGGTTATCCAAGACTGGTGATCGTGTGAGATGGTGATTCAAGACTCTGGTGATTGTGTGAGATGGTGATCCAAGACTCTGGTGATTGTGTGAGATGGTGATCCAAGACTCTGGTGATTGTGTGAGATGGTTATCCAAGACTGGTGATCGTGTGAGATGGTGATTCAAGACTCTGGTGATTGTGTGAGATGGTGATCCAAGACTCTGGTGATTGTGTGAGATTGTGATCCAAGTCTCTGGTGATTGTGTGAGATGGTGATCCAAGACTCTGGTGATTGTGTGAGATGGTGATCCAAGACTCTGTTGATTGTGTGAAATGGTGATCCAAGTCTCTAGTGATTGTGTGAGATGGTGATCCAAGACTCTGGTGATTGTGTGAGATGGTGATCCAAGACTCTGGTGGTTGTGTGAGATGGTGATCCAAGACTCTGGTGATTGTGTGAGATGGTGATCCAAGACTGTGGTGGTTCTGTGAGATCGTGATCCAAGACTCTGGTGATTGTGTGAGATGGTGATCCAAGACTATGGTGATTTTGTGAGATGGTGATCCAAGACTCTGGTGGTTGTGTGAGATGGTGATCCAAGACTCTGGTGATTGTGTGAGATGGTGATCCAAGACTGTGGTGATTGTGTGAGATGGTGATCCAAGACTCTGGTGGTTGTGTGAGATGGTGATCCAAGACTCTGGTGATTGTGTGAGATGATGATCCAAGACTGTGGTGATTGTGTGAGATGGTGATCCAAGACTCTGGTGATTGTGTGAGATGGTGATCCAAGACTCTGGTGATTGTGTGGGATGGTGATCCAAGACTCTGGTGGTTGTGTGAGATGGTGATCCAAGACTCTGGTGGTTGTGTGAGATGGTGATCCAAGACTCTGGTGATTGTGTGAGATGGTGATCCAAGACTCTGGTGATTGTGTGAGGTGGTGATCCAAGACTCTGGTGATTGTGTGAGATGGTGATCCAAGACTCCGGTGGTTGTGTGAGATGGTGATCCAAGACTCTGGTGATTGTGTGAGATGGTGATCCAAGACTCTGGTGATTGTGTGAGATGGTGATCCAAGACTCTGGTGATTGTGTGAGATGGTGATCTAAGACTCTGGTGATTGTGTGAGATGGTGATCCAAGACTCTGGTGATTGTGTGAGATGGTGATCCAAGACTCTGGTGATTGTGTGAGATGGTGATCCAAGACTCTGGTGATTGTGTGAGATGGTGATCCAAGACTCTGGTGATTGTGTGAGATGGTTATCCAAGACTGGTGATCGTGTGAGATGGTGATTCAAGACTCTGGTGATTGTGTGAGATGGTGATCCAAGACTCTGGTGATTGTGTGAGATGGTGATCCAAGACTCTGGTGATTGTGTGAGATGGTGAACCATCACATCCTACACTTATCAGCATGGCACATAATGATGGTGACGGGTCATGTAGGAAATGATTTTTGCATATTCCCATACATTTACAATGTACTTGTTGTTGTTATTGTTTTGTAGATGAATATTCTAATAAGTTATATATGGTTGAAATAATATATGAAAGGAGAGAGACAAGAACAATAGAATGTCGAGCAGAGCTGGTTGAGAAATTCTTAATCCATTGAAATTAAAGTTTGTTCATTCATTTGTTCCTTTGTTTGATGATTGTGGTGCATTTTAAGATTATAACTGACAGTCTGAAATGCTACAAGAAAACCCTTTAGTAGGTATAACCATGCTAATGTTGTGTCAGTTTTTTATCAATTCATTTAGCAGTCCATGTTATATTTCACTTGAGACGAATTATCTAAGCAAGATCTGACAAATGTGATATGCGCATAGTGCATACATTATTTGTGCTGGCAATCTGCAATGCTATACAAAAACATACACAAAAGAGGAACCTAGCAAACAGAATGGTTGTTGTGCAGCTGTTATTCAAGCTGATGTAAAGCAACACGTCATTACATGCCCTAGGTACATTGGGCGTGGTGTGCCAGACTCATATTTATAGACTAATTAACACTGAGTGGGTGATGTGGTTGTGTCGTACCACATGCCTTTACATCCACAGACATTTCTGGTGCACATTATAGGCTGGGTTTAGCTGGGATCACAAGTCAATTTAAAAAGTTGAAGCTGTTTTCTCTTGCACGGTTTTGTGTCTTTGTCTGCAGCTTGGCTGCTGGAAATGTAGCCTTTGCATACTGGTATTTATTGTGAGGCTCTTGGCTGGGTTTGGTCTCGGCTTGCCTCCTCCATATTTGCAGTCTCTCAAGTTCACTATTCCATTCATCCATCATGTGCCATGCCGGTAAGCGTGGACGGTCATGTTTTGCCATCTCACTCTATCACCAGAGTCGTGGATCAGCTCAGTATTTCTGTCTCGACCATGCCACGTGGCCAAGCCATCCAGGTATTTACTTCTCGGTCTTCCCCTTGGTCTCTTCCCTTCGATCCTGCCTGTTATCACCAACTTCTCCAATTCATTTCTTCTCATAACATGCCCAAAAAATGTTGACTGTCTACGTCTAATGTCTGTAATCAGTTTACGATCTTCATTTGTTTCTTGAAGGACTTGGTCATTGGTTTTTCTGTCTGTCCATGGTATTCTTTGCATTTTCCTCTGAAACCACATTTCCACACAGGGATTCTCCGTGGCGAAGTGGTCAAGCCGTCTGTCTCGGGCTCCGAAGGTTGTGGGTTCGAATCCGGGCCGTGTCCTTCGGTTCACAAGTGTATTTATTTCGGAGACTCATGTGGGTCGTCGCTGGAGCCACGGAGTTCGTGCTTTGTGTGACGCTTTCCGTGCTGTGGAAAGAGACTGAGCCATATGAGATAACAACCTGGTGCAATAAAGTCGACCCTGTCGACTTTTAAGCGACCTTTTTTAAATCCACATTTCCACAGCCACCAGATGTTTTTCAGCTTATCTGCTCATTGTCCACGCTTCACATCCACACAAAAGTACAGCTTCTATGTAACACTTCAACACTATTTTTCTCGTTTCAGTTGATATCATTTTATTGGTCAGTATGTTTTTCTTCTTTCAAAAGGTTACCTTCGCAATTGAATTTCTTGTTCTAATCTCTTCAAGGCATCTCCCATCTGATGTTATGACTGTTCCGAGATAACTTTACCGATTCACTTGTTTAAGAATATGCCCGTTGACTTGTATATTACATTGTGGCATTTCCTTCTTCGCAGTGACGACCATAATCTGTGTCTTCTTACAATTCAATTCTAACCCTAGTTGTTCACTGTGTGCAACAACCGCATCTACGAAATGTTGCAGGTCGTGTTAATTGTCTGTAATCAAGACTGTATCATCTGCATATCTAATGTTATTGATGTATCGTCCCCCAATAAATGATTCCTTCCATATCTTCTATATTTCTAAAAATATTTTCACTCTACAGTGAAAAAAGATCTGGAGACATTACACATCCTTGTCTCACACCTCTCTTAATAGGCTGATATTGACCTACTTCAGTACCAATTTTTGTTTCCAATATATGTTTTTTTACAAGTCTATGGTCTTTTCCATCAATTTGTAGATCTTCAAGCATCCTTATCATGTTGACATGTTTCACTTTATCGAAAGTCTTTGTGTAGTCAATAAAGCTAAGGTGTAGATCTTTGTTTACTTCTATAGAACGTTCAATTACCATTCTCAGTATATACACTGCATTTACTGTACCCTTGCCTTCTGCAAACCAACATTGTTCTTCTCCTACTTCAGGCTGTATTTTCTTCCTATCTCATTGCATGATAATTCTTAGCAAAATCTTTGTGATGTGACTCATTATACTAATTGTTCGATGTTGACCGCATTCCAAGACGTTTGATTTCTTTGGGATTGCAATAAATACAGAATTATATAATTCATTATGTATGTCTCCAGTATCATATATTGTGTTCAGCAGGCTGGTAACTTTATCTATTCCATATTCTTCTAAAGCATTAATCATTTTTGTTGTGATGCTGTCTGAACCAGGGGTCTTGCCAATTTTCATATGGTAAAGAGCATTCTGAACATCCATCTTCAAAATTGATGATCCTTCATTATTATTTTGAACATCATACTGTTCTTCTCTGTTACCATCATAAAGGTTTTTCACATAATCTGACCATATTCGCACAGTAATTTCAATTGTCTACCACGGTAATTTTAAACTGACTATCACGTCTGTCTGTGTGCACAAAACTGGTGTATGCAGATTAATGGTGATCGCTTCGGCCACCGTTAATTTTCGAAACGCATTGTCTCTATCAGCCACAATTATGTTGATTACATTGTGGCACACCACTGATTAAATTGAAATACAACCCTAGTTACTAAGATGGGCATATCCCTGATTACACTGAAGGGCATTTCCCTGATTACGTTGTTACATATCCCTGATTACATTGAGATACATCCCTGATTACATTGAGACCCCTCCCTGATTACATTGAGGAACATCCCTATTTATATTATGGCACATCTCTGATCACATTGTGGTACATCCCTATTTATATTGTGGCACATACCTGAATGCACTTTGGCACATCCCTGATTGCATTGGGGCACATCCCTGTTTATATATAGACAGTTAGTTACTCAAGTTAGGAAGGGAGGTAGTTTGGCAGTTAGTTACTTACGCAGATAGGCAATCAAGAAGACAGTCAGTTACTTAAGAAGGAAGGCATGCAGGTAGACAGACAGTTACTAGCAGGCATGAGGACAGGTAGACAGTCGGTTGCTTAAGCAGGCATGCATGCAGGTAGACAGTCCATCACTTAAGTATGCAGGCAGGCATTTAGATAAGATAATCAGTTACTTATGTAGGTAGGCCGGCAGGGAGAGAGGCAGTTACTTCATCAGTTCCTTAAGTATGCAGGTGGATTAGTGACTAGGGAGATACATCCGTATTTTAAAATGTAATACCAAGTTTCTTGCAGATACAGGCAAGACAAAGACTGCACATTCCTTCGTTAGCCTGGTTGCCATCTTTCATCACACGACACACGTCTCTAGTGATATCATTTTCAGGTTAAGCTTCTGACCTTTCACAGGAAATTCTCCAAGCAAACACCTCAGTCACTACAACGTTCAAAGAGGGGCCTGGCGAGCTGTTTGCCCAGGTTACTATTAGCTTGTAGCAAGGGAATGTATTTGCAAACAGAACTATTTCCTGTTATCTTGTCCCCTACTTTATTCATACGCGGTGATTCTCAGCCTGTTGGTCGGGAGTACCATAATTAGTTAAGCAGATAAATCACGTGCTCTTCCCCCATCTTCTTCTGCTGCTACTGCAATACTGCTGCTATTGTTGCTACTGCCGCACTTCCTCCTGCTCTTCTTCTTCAATTACTATTTTATTAACTGTTATTATCATTACATGATGATGATGATCATAATAATCTTCCAATTTTTGCCGTCAAGTTTCGTGGGAAGGAATAGTTGGCGTTCCAGCGCTCGATGGGTGGTACTGGATAGGATCATTCCGTGTCTGTGTTGATGTCTTTGATGTTATCAATCCATTTTCTTCTCGGGCGCCATCTTGCTCTCGTAGTAGCTCTACTTTGATGTAGGGCCTGTGCTGGTAGTGGATTATGATGAAGATGATGATGATGATTTCTTTTATCAACCATTGGAGTGTAGATCCCCAACATTTCATATCAATCCATCCCATCTGTTACTATTTATCCTCTTGGCTGATTGAATTGTTTCTTTTCTTTCCCGAAGACCACATGTTATGGTCATTTAGATTTTGCAGCTTATCCTGTCAATGCGATGGGGTAGTCAGTTCCACACCAACCCTCCCTAGTAGCCTCTTACAGCACGCTTGCTTTTCCTTGCTTCCATTATTTCTTAAAATAACAACAACAAGGGCGGTTGCTTCCTTGACCACATTGATATTCACGCTCCAGTTAACAGTGTTTGGGCGATGTTTGGGTTTGATGATATGTACAAACATTTGCTTAGCTCAACCGTCAAGGACATGCTCGGTAATAATATTAGGTCACCTAGACACCTTTCTAGGACAGCGGACCTCAGGTTAGCACAATGCTGATCTCTGAGGGGCACCATCCTGGTCTCTGAGGGGCACCATCCTGATCTCTGAGGGGCACCATCCTGATCACTGAGGGGCGCCATTCTGATTTCTGTCAGCACCATCCTGATATCTGGGAGGAGGCACTATCCTTATCACTGAGGGGCACCATCCTGATCTCTGGGGGAGGCACCATCCTGATTTCTGAGGGTCACAGCCCTGATTACATTGGAACAAACTGCATACTCACCTCACCTACGGATGTGCTCACTGAACCGTAACACCCAGCACTGTATATAACTACACCCGAGATTTTCGTAGTCATTTACAGATCCGTAGGTGAGGTGAGTATGCAGTTTTTTTTCTCTATTAACAGTTTTTTCTCTATTAACAGTTTTTCTATTAAACATTTTCTTCAACTAACATTCTTTTCAATTAACATTTTTTTCAATTCTCATTTTCTCTTCATTGCTTCTATTTTTCCATGCATTTGTTCCTCTCGTCCTGTCATCACCTTCTAATGTAGTCACAGGAGTTCTCCTTGACTGTATGTTGTGTTTGTGAATGTGTTTGTTTGCTGATGAAGGCTAACCGCCGCAACGTTCTGTATGTGTCGTAACTCTGTTATGTAAAGCTGCACTACTTTGTGTGACACAGAGAGGCGGCCGCATCAAGCGGCACCGTAAGGGAGCTTCATAAGGGGGCGGTATTTTAACAGAAAGAAAAAAACATGCTCGAAGACGTGCATGATACTGAGAGAATCTACCGCACGGTACTGACTCAGACGTAGCAGAAAATATTTATTTTTTTGAAATGGAAATTAATGTGTGGCAAACAATGGAGACTTTCAAAGGTAGTCAGACGGATAGTGGTCACAGCAATGCATACGTTAAACAGCATTAAAAGCACATGACACAGCACAGGCAATTAAATAACTGTACACCGTATTTGGAACCTGCAGTTTTCACGTGGCAACATAGAACCATAGACTAAGACTGGATGATTGTTAAACAGTGTAACAGCGAGAGGATCGACTCCATCCCCCCCCCCCCCCACCCCCGGGTTGTATCTCATATAGCTAGGTCTCTTTCCGCAGGTCGCCCTGCTGGAAGTGTCGCACAAAGCACCAACTCTGTAACTCCTGCGACTACGCCCTAACCAACTAAAGAAAATAATCGGAGATTTTGAGATTAAAGGTTACAGAAACATTCTTAGAATAGTCTGGATCAAGAAAAAGAAGACAACTACTGACATTCTGTAAGATCTGGATATGGAAGACAACTGGTTCATAAAGAACATCGAGTTTTCTTCTTCTTTGCGTTCATCCGGGGTGTTTTTTCAGATGTGATTGTGGTGTGTCTAAGTTATGCGCCCTTGGGTCGAAACCCGTAGGCCAACACATTCGGCTTTAGCATGCTTTTTTGACCAGGTAGCATTCCTGGGAGACTCTCACTTTTGTGGTACCGTCCGCAACCCAGCTGGCCAAGTTGGAACGCTCGAAGACGCTCGGTCATCCTTCAAAGGAAGGCAAGGACAGTCCATGGCATTTTCCGCCATCCAGGGTGGCTTCCATAATTGCAGGGCCGACACATAGCGCCCTGGTGCTGGGCTCACCGAGGGAATCGTCACGTCCTGCTCATGGCTGCTTTAATTCCTCACTTCAATATATTGGGCATTTCGTTCGCCCCGGGCCGTTCCCGCACAAACCAGACTGGTCTGCAGTCAATATCCACTCAGCGAGTTGACGGTTCGGTCATGTGCTTCTCTTTATGCCTGTCAGAGCTGTTCCAGGAACGACGGACATTCGGAAAACTACCTAGTCAGAGCTGTTCCGAACAAGAGCGGCATTCGGAAACTAGGTAGTTAGACAGTTAGAGCTGTTCCTAGCACGAGAGACATTCTGACGAGACATTTCACTCGGACGTAAAAGCGTAGTGCCAACTGTTATTTTGCCACCCGTAGGACGGCACTTCCGGCTTCGGCGGGCATTTTTAATGAGGTTAGCCTTCCTCGGGTTTCGAGGCACGTTAAACTTATTGTTGTGATGTCGCCCACATCTCAGCTGGTCAAGATAGAACGATCAAAGACATCACGGTCGACCCTCAAGGGAAAGCAGGGGCAGACCATGGGCATTCCCTCGCTATCCAACGAATGAATTACCAAAATACGATAAGTAGATTGTGAGCTTTACTATAATACGATTACAAGAAACATAATGGACGTTGCGGCCAAAGCCTTCGTCAGCACAGAACAAAACAACACAGACACAAAACTAATAAAATAATAACTACATAGAAAATACAGAGGTTACTTAGCTGACTCCTGTCTTGGTTGAATGAGGCTTCCATAATTGCAGAGCCGGCACATATTGCTCTGAGACTGGGCTCACCCGAGGAGTTGCCTCGTCCTGCTCATGGCTGCTTTAGTTCCTCACTTCCATGTGCATCTCGCTTGCCACTGGTCGCTTAAGCACACATCAGGAACGGTCAGTCTGCGGGCGACATCCACTAGGTAAGCTTTCGCTTCGGACTTCGGAACACGCAATGGTTTCGCTAGCCGTGTGTTCCATTTTGTGTTATTTAGACGTTTTTCCACCTTTGTCTACACTCTCTATGAGTTAGATACAGACAGTTTTCGTAACCATTTCATTCGATTGGGGCACTTCTTCAACCTTTTAGTACTCGCTCACGAGGTAGGCTACATGTGCTGCCGGCTCAGCACCATATCTCCGTGCAGCATTGAGCGAGGGACGGCCAGGCCCTTTCATCCGGGAATCCATCACATCCCCCAGCTGAGAGCCTTCGGACAAGTATCTGAACTGGGCATGTAGCGTGCTCAGTATCTCACCTCCATTTTTCCGTAGGTGAGTATCGGCCCGGCTATCTCATCCAAGGGTAGTAACTTAGAGGCATTCAGCTACATCTCTCAGGTGGAGGCCTTTGTGTAAGTGTCTGGACCGAAGCTTGTGGCTTCGTGCGCCTGAGTTTAAATTTTGACTGCTATCCTCAGTCTACCTGAAGAGCACAGGTTGTGTCTCTCTTAGTCTGGTCCCTGTCCCAGGAGCTGTCCAATATGTAGTTTATATCCATTGGCACAGCGCTTGGGGTCAGTGGGACACTCAAGCTCCCCCACCGCGGCAAGGTGGAGACACATCGGGGGAGACATCGAGTTTTGAAAACTGACATGTTTTAGACACAGTAAACGCACATTGGACTAGACAGAACAAAATTAGAAGCCATAATTCCTGGAAGAAGAGGCAGAGGTCTTCCAAAATGAGCGTGAACATAGAACATCAAATACATCCTCATCACCATTCCCACCTTTACTTTTGGCAGCAAAGTGCACGAGGATGAGAAACTGGCGAATGATCTGGAGTCTTTCCGGTGGACCGCGACGAGAGCGACGTTCTGCAAAAGTGCTGCTACATGATGATGATGACAAGTCGTCAATGCAAACTAGGGGAGACGTGGTTTTAAATGACATCGAGGGGAGAAAGTATATAAATAAAATAGTAGAGTGTTAACTACTATCATAAACTCGTTACGGTGATGTGAGGTAGAGAGCGCAAACAAGAACAAGGGTAACAGGAGAGAAAACCTCTCACCTCCCCCAACTTACAACAATAGGGAAAAGTCTGCAACAATACAAAAAGCTCTTTATTTATTAAATTCTACCACTTCAGAGACAACTGCAGTTTAAAAGCAAACAATAACAACGGAAACTCAGACACCAACAACATTGAACCACCTTTACAGGGGAAAATTAGATACCAACAATTGTACCACACCTTTAGATGGGAGACAGACACCAACAATTTTAATACCACTATAACTATATGTTACCTTAAAAAGGAGACTTTGCAACACCAACAGAAACCCAGGAGAGCTCTGACATTACAGTCATTAGCCATTCAGTTTTACATAGATAAAAGCTGCCCAGAAATCAACTATTTACACAGAGCGAACTTCCACGGCTTTTGTCTTCACGATCCAGATGGGCTGACAACAACACACAAAAGGACAGACAGATCGCCGTTATTTAGCTGTTTCCAGGCGGTGGTAATTTTTTTTTTTTTTTGCTTTAACAGGCCAAATGTGATGGCTTATTTGGCACGGTTTTATAAAGTTATAGCGTCCACTTGTAACTGGAGAAGAACGGGCACGAATCACTCTCTTATACAAACTAAGACTCTTGGATATCTTTTTCTTCTTCTGCGTTCGTCCGGAATGTTGTTTTAGACGTAATTACGTTGTACCTGTTTACAGCAGAGCTGTGATATTTCAACCTTTCGGCCGACACATCCGACTTCTTCAGGCATTTGTTGGCCGGGTTACCTTCGCATGTGACTCTTGGATATTATAATAGCTACCGCTCCTTGGGGAGCCGTGGTAGCATAGTACCTAGACGCTCGCCTGCCGGCCGGTGGTCATAGGTTCGTTCCGCATAGGAGGAGATTGGAATTGTAAAACAATGACCTGGGCTCTAGGATCGGCCCAAGCTATCATGGGTACCATGAAATATCTTGGGAAGTAAAGACGGCCGGGGTGGTACTGGTCACATCACCCACTGATTACCGATTTATATATTAAAATATGGGTAAGGCGTCAGATGCCCAATCTTGTATAAAGGTCCTGTACTGACTTTACCTACTAGCCAGTCCGTGAGTAGTGAGTGGATCGGGCGCCCAGATTTCTCCTATAAGTCTGGGGATTTGTTTATTTATTTATTGAATGATTGATTGATTGATTCATTCATTCATTGATTTAGGAACAGACATCACAGCATTCGGGGCATTCCCATAAGCGCTCCGTCCCCATCCTCAGCAGCCAGCGAAGAGTTCCAACACTAATAGTACCAGTAGTAATCTGATTATATGTCCGTCTCGCCTTTCCTCTGAGCGTCGATCGTCGGCCAGGTCCCCTCGTCACCCCTCGCTGTCGCATTATTGCCAGACAATGGTGATCCATTTGCTCCTCCGAGGTGTACACGTGCTCCCACAAGTTCGCAACCACGTCTGTCTTGTCATGCATGAATACTCCACCAAGTTTTGCAGAGCCAGCCAATATGTCCGCCTGTTCATTCCCCAGCACACCAGCATGCCCCGGAGAAAAGATCCAGACGATGCTTGTCACCCGTGACTTACGAAGCGAAGCAAGCCACTCTGCACGAAGCTTGCCTGTCCTCACCCTACCCAGCTTGCTTTCTGAGTCAGTTACAATCACGATGTGTGTGTGTGTGTGTGTGTGTGTGTGTGTGTGTGTGTGTGTGTCGTATTCTCCATCCAGGGGAAAGCTACACTGACCGCCTCCACCTCCATTCTTAAGCTAGATGTTGTGGTATCGTATGCCAGGCTCTCCTGCACCAAACGGCGACCATTAGCTTTTGCTAAGAACTCCCAGGCACTTCTCCTGCCTCTCAACACCGAACCATCTGTGTATATAATCACATCACCCGGGGGAGCATTATCCTGAATTAGTTGCTCCAAGAGTTAAATGCAGACAAATACCATTGCCCTGGGTACGTCAGTTATATAAGTCTGGGGAGAGTGCGAGAACCACTGTACACGTCGCTCGGGTTAGAAGTCGCTCTGTAGTTGAACATTTAAAAACAATAGGCCAAATAGGCCGCTGCCAGGTCAAATCTAAAATAAATTAGAAAATCTACACAGAGAAATGAATATTTATAACATGTGTGTTTCGTTGAGGAGCGGCGGTAGCGTACAGGAGCGACACTCGCCTGACGGCCCGTTGGCCATGGTTTCTAATCCGCATCCAGGTGGATGTTTAACATGGATCTGGACTCCCAGGTCGACCCAGCCTAAAATGGGAACCAGGAAGTATCTTGGGAAGTAAAGGGAGCCGGTGTGATACTGACCACGTCTCCCATCCAGTGCCGATTGGTCTATAAAGATGTGAGTCTTGCACCATATATTCAATGCGCTTGAAGAGTCCAACAGTGTCCTTTATTTACTTCATGATGTGTTGAATGGCTCTTTTCTCACATAGTGATAGTCATATAGACCTATATACCAATTAGCTGAATGTAGTGTTCAAAATATTTGAGAACCTTAGTAAACCAGCTGGAGGCTTTAGACAGTGTTAACAAAACAGTCTGGGTGGATGTAATTGTCTTCACATGTATGACAACCATTAAAGGTGCTTGGCAGGATGTCCAGGAAACGGGTCTAAAAGAAGTTATTGCTGATTGCAAAGAATCAAGAACGAAATAGTTGATTGTTAACTGTATAGGAAAACAGGTGCATGCTAGTTTTATAGGAATAATTTAATCTCACAAGAAACTCAAACGTGAAGTATATATTCCACAAAGGACACGGCAGAAAAGACTGTCCAGATATTTAAATTAAAGGGAAAACAAACAACATGCTTACGTTCATTACTATCATAATTAATATAATAATAATATATAATAATACTATCATAGTTGGCCAACAACAATCATCACCTTCAGCAGAAACTGGCATAGTTAACAACAAATAATTAACAACTTTCACCTTCAGCAGAAACTGTCATAGTTAACAAAACACAAACAACAACTTTCCCATTCAGCAGAAACAGTTACAGTTAACAACATATAAACAACAATTTCCAGCTTCTAAAACATACCGCCAACAACAACCACAATCTTCAACAAAATTTAAATAACCTTGCATAGCTGTTTTAACTTCAACAATATACTTAAATACTTAAATACTTAAATACTTTAAAAAAAAAAAAAAACAGACAAGGATTGTGAATTTAGCTGCATTGGGTAATAACTTATCACAAGCACAATGATTTTTAATTTTAAGTCCATGGGTTGCGACCTACTTTTCAGCTTTCACAGCAGACTATGAACAACATTCAACAAGCTGGCCTCTTCAGGCTCAGCATAAGTTAAAAATAACTTTCAGCTTCAATATCAGGCTAAGAACTTTCAGCAACTACATTAGGCCAGCAACAATCTCTAGCTTCAACTGTCATTTAAAACTGTCATTTACTGCCAATATAGTACCTTGCGGTGTATGGCAGAGGGGTCTTTGAGGCTGAGGAATTAAGGCCGCCTGGCTAGTGCAGTCGCCGCGAACTGTGCAGGTTAGAATTTTATTTTTGCACCCGACAGAAAAAAATCCCACACCTTACCGAGGGATCGAACCCGGGTCTCCCGAATGAGAGTCCGGCGTTCTAGACACTCGGCCAGCCGCAAAGAACTAATAGCCTCAACAACATGCTAAACAGAACTAACAGCCTCAACAAGAGGCTATAAACAACTATCAACCTCAACAACAGGCATTTCTTCTTTCTTGGACATCGGCACTCATATATCATATTAAGCACAATCAGGGTCACTGTGGCTTCTCGCCGCACGTTTTCCCCTCCTAGAGAAACTTGAGAAAAAAAAGAAACATATAATTCGATTCTATTATACCTTTACCCCTACCCCGTTCAACCTCTGAATTGAAGTTATACTAAGGTCCATACCTGGTTCAGATTAATAATCCTGTGAGTAAGTCTTTTTTTTTTTGCGCTTGTTCGCTTTTTTTTTTTTTTTTTTAACTCAAGCGTAGTCCATATACACTACTTATAAGAGTGCTGGACTGAATTTTTGCGTGTGAATTAGCTTTCTCTATTAACAGTATCCCTCACCATCAGGCGAACCCACTCCGACTTCAGGGGTGCTTGTAATTTACGCCCCCAAGTCAAGGACGATAGGTAAACATTTTAGTCTAACTGTCCGGTGTAGGTTTTGAACCCCTTACCTCGGCATCAGCACACCGGATGTTTAAGAACCCGCGTTCTTATCAATTCGGCCATGCTGACCTACACTGAGTCATTTTAAAAAAATAATATGGATTCGCGGTACCCCCAGGGGACAGAGGCCTACCACCTCCTCCCAATCAGTTCCGCTCGCCCCTGTGTGTCATTCAGATGACCGCCTCTGCTGGTGTCCATGTAAAGATCAAGTGCAGATACTACACTCTGATCTTAGCCGAAAAGCCGAGAATTTTAAAAAAAAACTTGTATTTCGTTCAGAACAGTGTGTATTTACAAGACAAGGTACATTGTGTGTTTTCCTTGACATTTGAGAATAAAACAAATACATTCATATAGACGTTTGATAATATTACTTTCAAGGCAATGTGAAATTACCTACACATTGCTTGATGATGATAATGGTGAAGTAATTATCTACTCTCATGCATAGTAAAATCTTACAATGTAAATTCTGTCATTTTCCAAGTATTCTCATGCACCCTTAGTTTTATTTAACCGATTAGTGCTCAACAATGTAGGTTGGACCAAACTGTCGTGTCTTCCTTTAAAGTGTCGTCCCTGGAGTGAGGGGAGTCAACACCCACATTATAATTTTTTTTCCCTTTCAATATCCTGGAGAATCCACCAGCTTCCGTCCAACACACTCCATCAGCCCATGGACACCTTACCCCATCACTCTCTCTCACTGTCGCACTATGCCCCCTCTCATACTTCCCCAACGCAACATATTCAACAACTCTTGCTTCTAAAAATTAATAAAGATTAATTTATTAAAAGAAAAGTGTAACGTATATGAGACGTGTATGCGAAGAAAATGTGTGATGTGTTCTATAATGTGTGTAGGATCGGACTCTCAGATAATAGCATAGTCAGTTCATCCTTGCAAGGACACACCACAGCACGTTAAGTCAGAACAAGTCCATCTCACCCGGTACTGTATCTCTCCTGCCGGACACCGACTGTCATCTGTAGCTACCTGGTAATCCATCTTCCTGATCATCCGAAATAGATACTGTTTGTAAATTACAGCTGATCATGGACCGGTTGCCCAATGCACATAATTTCCTATCGTTCTTAAAGAATGCACAAATCCTTTGTAGTGAGTATTTAGGGATCACTGTTATTGTTAATATACTTGAACCTAACTAGTGTCTATCTAGTTTCAGGTATCATGTCTTTTGAACTATTACACTAGAATATATCACACCATGTGACTATTATATTTTAATGTTCTTGTTTAGGTACCAATGTTCTTATGCTGTATGTTGCATCAACAATCATCACCCATCTTAGGTGAACCTTAACACGCAGGAATCGTTATATTGGTTGGCTCTTCTGAGCCATGTTATGGTGAACCCTCCTGATTATGAGTCCAGCGTAAACATAATACCATCTTTCTTCTCGGACGTTATTCCTTTTTAGTAAGAAACATTTTAGTGTCCAACTGGTGTTATGTCTAATTGAAGTTGCACTTCATCCAACCCAGTGTTGAACTTCCTCGTAACTGGTAGGGAACCTTAGGCAACACCGCCTCATTCCGGGATGGCTGCTACACTTTGCCATAACGACACATGCTAGTTAATTTTAAATTAATCTAACACTGTAGAGCTCTCCCACAAACACGTCCATCCTAATCCACGGTTTTGGTCAACACTAATTGTCCCCAAATCAGGTTTTTCAAACAGCCTTGAATTGGTCACGTGACGTTATTCTTTATGCCCACACAGGTGTTATTTTGGGCAGATCATCCCTTGTCAGAGTTGTCATCACTTGTTTTGACTCCCACAACAAGCTAGCGAGTTCCTGTATGCTCCCACAACGGGTTTCCACAACAAACCGCCAATCTTCTGTCGAGTGATGACAACCCCAGCAGCCATTTCGCTTGATGTCCAGAACTCTAAATGACAGACGGACTGTTTTCTCCCGAGCTGGCCACTTCCGCTTTCAATCCGACCTGTTTATGAACTGTCAAAGTGGTGTATAGATTCATCTCACTCACTTCCCCTACACATCTGCAGCTGTTATTTTTGCCCGACCCGGGATGGTCTGATATCTGATTGTAACCAGGATCTGACGGGTTCTATCTGTATTTTGTACAACTGTTGTGGCCTAGAAAATATGCGCTAAGCAAACTTTCTGTATTATCATTATCTGGTTAACTCATGGCAATCTCGTGACATAGGCCCCCTCTTAAGAGAGTAGTCCATCTCACTCTTCTCCACCATGAGTTCAGTCCAGATGATTCATTCCTCGTCTTCAGGAGCTGGGTGTCTTGACAAGAAGTCCGCTCCAACATTTTCCTTTCCAGGAATGTACTCCACTGTGAAATTATTAGGTTGAAGTAGCAACGACCACCGCATCAAACGTGCGTTGAGCTTCTGAGAAGTAGCCAGGAACATCAGGGGCTGATGATCCGACTGAACCCGAAACTTAACTCCATACAAATAGGGCTGGAATTTTTGCACTGCCCATACAAGAGACAAGCACTCGACGGTTGAATAATTCCTCTCAGCCTGGAGTAGTTTCTTACTTGCGTATGCCACAGGTTTCAAAACCGAAGCATCGTCTTTCCCTTCCTGTAACAGGGCTGCCCCAATTCCGATCCCACTCGCATCCGTTCTCAACACAAATGGTTTGGAAAGGTCAGGGAGCTGTAATACAGGTTTGCTGACCAAGGCCTCCATTAACTGGCTATAGGCAGTCTCACATTCTGGTGTCCAAATGATTTGGTCCGGGAATCCCTTTTTCAAGGTTTCCGTCAATGGAGCTCCCAGTTCAGTGAAATGTGGGATAAATTTGTGGTAGAACCCACACAACGAGAGAAAAGATCGCACATCCTTCTTCGTTTTTGGCCTTGGTGCATTTCTGATTTTCTCCAGGTTCTTCTCTTCTGGGACAATGTGTCCTGGAGTGATGGTGTGACCTAGACATTCCAGAGTCTGGTAACCAATCATGCACTTGGTTGGACGAGCGGTAAGCCCTGCTTCCTTGAGTCTATTAAACACTCTCTCCAAGGATTGTAAGTGGTCATCCAAGCTGTCACTGGAAATCAGAATATCATCCATGAATGAGATGATGGACGGATCCTGTAAAGGATCTAGTAAAGTCCTCATCATACGTGTAAACACACTAGGTGCATTGCTGAGTCCAAAGGGCATGACCTTGAATTCGTAGTGTCCACTGGGTGTACTGAAGGCCAACAGTGGTCGAATCTCCGGTTTGACTGGTATCTGATAGTACCCCCGACTCAGATCCACCTTTGAAAAGTACCGAGCCTTATGGAGCCTAGCGAATAACTGCGTTGGATTCAGCAAAGGTTCCACCTGAAACTGTGTATGACTGTTAAGAAGTCGGTAGTCTATACACAACCGGTGTTCTCCACTTGGTTTCCGTAACAAAACTACCCCTGCATTGTATGGGGATGTGGATGGTGCAATCACGTCATCCTCCAGCAGTTTCTGTATTTCCTCCTCCAGGGCCTTTTCCTTAGAGAATGGCACTGGGTAAACCTTTTGGCGAACAGGCTCCTGTGTGGTCAAAGTCATCTCGAACTCAACCAACCTGGTTCGTCCTGGTTTATCAGTCAGTATCTCCTCATGAGACTTGAGAACCTGGGTTATCTTTTCCCTCTCCTGGGAGGTCAGATCAGGGTTCACTTGCACTTCCCTATAGGTTTCCTGGTGTACCAGGGGATATTCCCTGCCCTCGCTGGTTCCCACTTCAGTCTCCACTGCAACTGCCATTGCCATGAGATGCGCTGTCTTTTCTCCGGGTCTTCGACTTTCCCCGGATCCGGATCTGATAGTTGGTTCTGGATATCACCCTTTCCACGGGAAATGGTCCTTGCCAACCTATCTCCAGTTTGTTGTTTCCCGTTGGGAGTAGGCAACAAGACTTTGTCTCCCACCTCTAGAGATCTTTCTTTAGACCTACGGTTGTAGTAAGCCGCATGTCTTTTTCTGGCCTTTTTCAAGTTTTGATTCGCCAGAGTCCATCCCTTGTGGAGTTTTTCTTTCAGTTCCTCCACGTATTTATAGGATGAGATCACTTCTTCTGACGTCCCCTCTTCAGTCCAATTCCTCAACATGGCTTCCAACGGTCCTTTGATTGGACGACCAAACAGCAACGTAGCGGGTGGTAGTCCTGTTGAGCCATGAGGAACTTCCCGATAGGCAAAGAGGGCTGCTGGGATATATTCATCCCACCTATCAGGTTTTTCCTGCGCTAGTTTCCTGAGCATTGTCATCAACGTGCCATTGAAACGCTCTACTTGTCCATTGGCTTGAGGGTGGTAAGGGCTGGTATGTATGTGGTTAGAGTGAAACACCCTAAATACCTCCTCCATGAGTTTTCCACAAAACTGAGACCCATTGTCCATCAGAATTTGATCAGGGAAGCCTAATCTGGTAAAGGCCTCCATCAGTGCGTCCGCCACTCGTTTCGAGTCAATCGTGGTCAACGGTATGGCCTCACCCCACATTGTACAGCAATCCACCATTGTGAGTATATACATGTTCCTCTTCCTAGTCCTGGGAAGTGGACCCACGATATCGATGGCTACCCTCTCGAAAGGAGAGTTCATGATGGGCATTTCACCCAAGACCACCGGTGCTGTCCAGTGTTTCGGTGCCACCCTCTGGCACTCAGGGCATGACTTCACATACCGACGCACATCTTCTGTCATTCCCGGCCAATAGTAATGGCAGGAAATCCGCTGCATGGTGGCGGCAATACCCATATGTCCTCTAAAGGAGATGGTATGCCCCATATGAAGAATCTGGGACCGGTGAGCTTTCGGGACGGCCAACTGACCGTATAGGTTGTCTCCCCTTCCTGCTCTCCTGTAGAGTATCCTATTCTTCATGTAGTACTGTCCCCGTCCTGGTGGATCAGCACTTCTCTGCAGCTTTTTGTAGCAAGGACGTAAAGTATCATCCTCACTCTGGGCAGTTCGTAGCTCCCCCGGCAGTGGGTTAGTCACAATTGCTTCTGCCTCTTCCGTTCTCGTCTGAGAGCGAGTCTGTATTGCTCCCATATGGATTGGCTCCCTGGGCATTCCCAGAAAGACATACCGGCAACCGAGGATGACGGGAAAAATGGGATCGGTCAATACAGCGGCCTTGATGGTGCCGATGACATACCTTGACCGAATCTCCACATTAGCAATGGGCAACTTCATGGCCACAGCACTCTTCTGTGCAGGCTGTATCTCCATGGTCTCACCTGTGAATTGTTCTGGATGTACCAGATCCGCAGAAATCACGGCCTCCCCGTCCAGTCCTGTGTCGTACAAACACTCCACTTGACGACCGTTAACCTCTACCAATTCCACTACAGGTGGTTTTTCCTGGTCTGGAGTCTCTTCCTCGGCCTCGACCTGTTTGGTGGGCTCCACCTTAGGTTTCCCGGGGCACGCGACGAATTGAGTGTCTCCTGACTTTTCCCTGCAGTAAATAGCATTGAGCGTATTAGACCTGCAGTGGTTGCACCATTTCCCTGTCCTAGATTTTCTAGTGCCGGACTTGAGTGAGCTCTCCTGGTGGCGAGCTTCCTTGTTGACCTTGGCATTTTCCGTGACAACCTCCTTAGAAGTCACTTGACATGCTGCGAAGTGAGGGATCTTAGCCTTCAATTTGCAGTCCCTCGTATTGTGAGAAGGTGACTTACAAATTGAACACCACTTCTCCGACCACGGTCGTTTTGTGTAGAGCTTGAAGTGCTCTTGCTTCCCTCCTTCTTCTTCTCTGAACTATCCTCTGATTTTTGCACATAAGGTTCCCACTTTTTGGTTCCTGAGATTTTGGCTTTCTTCTTGTCATGTTTCTCCTGACTTTTGGTGTTAGTGGAAAGGTTTTCCCCTGCCTCCCCATGTACCTCGACGAACCGTTCTGCTAATTTTGTCACGAGGTCAATACGTTCCGCTCCTTGTTCTCCCAGGAACGTCCTGAGAGGTGTAGACATTTGCTTCTTCAGCTGGTCGACCACCATGAGCTCTTCCAGACTCTCATAGTCATGTGCGAACCCAGCCAAATCCATCCACTTATGGAGATACGATTTTAGACGCAAACTGTAGGCGGCAAACAACTCCCCCGGTTCTCGTTTCGCTGCTCGAAATTTTTTCCGGTAGGTATGTGACGTAACCTCGAATCGTTTCAGCAGAGCCGTCTTCAATTCGTCATAATTGTTCTCATGTCCTGGTGGCAGGCGCGAATAAACCTCGTAGCCGGTCCCGCGTAATCCCTGGGATAGCTTGAGATTCCATTTGTTACGCTCCAGACCCATAGCCACGGACATGGCCTCGAAGCGTTGAAGGTACTGGTCAATCTTCTCTTTGTCCTCCTCGTAGACCGCTAGAGGAAACTTCATAGCATGGTAACCATGTCCACCTACTGGGGTTGAGCCTGGGATGGAGGAACCTCCAACTGCTCCCTCAGTTTCTCCATTAGATTGCCTCTTCAACTCGAGTTCCCTCATCCGGTACTCGTGCTCCCTTTTCTGAGCCTCCTGCTCCGCTTCCCGTTTCCTAGCAGCTTCCTCAACTTCAAGTTTCCTAGCTGCCTGCTCAGCTTCCAATTCCATCCTTCTAGTTGCTTGTTCAGCTTCTATCCTTCTCAATTCCAGCTCGGCCTTTCGATCTTCCCTCTCCGCTTGACGATACTCTCTCTCCATTTCCTGTATGTAATCCGTTAGAGCAGAACCCGACAATCCCATTTCTTCCCCCTCTGCCCTTAGTTCTGCAGTGGTTAGTTTCGGAGTGGCCATTTTACAGAGAGGTAAGCTAGCAGGTTGAGTACAATATAACTGCAAATTAATCTACAGATATATGACCAAGTACTATAAATCTAGATATTACCACACACAGCACATTCACTCAGTGACAAGAGTAGAATCAGGACCACAGACCTATGCAGACGTGTGAAGTGGGAACAGGTAAGATATTTGTCCTAACCCCTATCCACGTTTACGAGAGATCCCGCTGTCCAAAGATCACTTTTACGAGAGATCCCGCTGTCCAAGGATTCCGTTTACGAGGCATCCCGCTGTCCAAAGATCACATTTACGAGAGATCCCGCTATCCAAAGATCCCGGAGGAGCCCCAATAATGTTGTGTCTTCCTTTAAAGTGTCGTCCCTGGAGTGAGGGGAGTCAACACCCACATTGTAATTTTTTTCCCTTTCAATATCCTGGAGAATCCACCAGCTTCCGTCCAACACACTCCATCAGCCCATGGACACCTTATCCTATCACTCTCTCTCTCACTGTCGCACTATGCCCCCTCTCATACTTCCCCAACGCAACATATTCAAAAACTCTTGCTTCTAAAAATTAATAAAGATTAATTTATTAAAAGCAAAGTGTAACGTATATGAGACATGTATGCGAAGAAAATGTGTGATGTGTTCTATAATGTGTGTAGGATCGGACTCTCAGATAATAGCATAATCAGTTCATCCTTGCAAGGACACACCACAGCACGTTAAGTCAGAACAAGTCCATCTCACCCGGTACTGTATCTCTCCTGCCGGACACCGACTGTCATCTGTAGCTACCTGGTAATCCATCTTCCTGATCATCCGAAATAGATACTGTTTGTAAATTACAGCTGATCATGGACCGGTTGCCCAATGCACATAATTTCCTATCGTTCTTAAAGAATGCACAAATCCTTTGTAGTGAGTATTTAGGTATCACTGTTATTGTTAATATACTTGAACCTAACTAGTGTCTATCTAGTTTCAGGTAAGTAGTATATGGCGTGCACTTGCCACATGATTGGAGGGTAAACTGGTAGGGTAATTTGTGTTTATGAAGGAAATAGGGGGAAAATGTCGACTCGGTGAAATTTTTTTCGGCGTGTGGGAATTTTTTTTCGGCGTGCCTGGTGGGAACTTTTTTTTTCGTGGGAACGAAATTTTTGGCGCTGCCTGGTGGGGAAGTAATTAAGGTAAAATGTTTCTGCGAGGTTGTGAGATGAGTGGTAGTACTTAAAGAGAGGGCACGGCTGAGGGAGGGGTATATATTTTAGAAATGAGTATATGAATGTGTGCGTAGTGATGAACAAGGGTGTGATGGGTCGTTCTACTCATGGGTATATGTTGGTGTAGACATAATGTGTATGGTGATAAACAAAGGGTGTGATGGGTCGTGGTTATAGTCGATGAAATAAGAGGTGGTTACTAAAAAATTATATACTGAACAAAAAGAGAGGTGTAGGAGTCTGACACAGTAAAACACAGAGACAAAAGTAAAAACAAAAAAGTAATATATTCAAGTGTTTTTATTGGTATACAACATCAAACTACTCTTAAAAAAAGGTTTACGACCCATACATTAAAAAAGGAGTACGACCCCTAAAGGGGATCAGTTGGTTATTATAGATAGATGAGTGGTCCTATAGAGGTCTGTCGTGCCTGTGGATAATAATAGAAGGTGAATGGAAACGAATAGTAAAATCACCTATGAATTAATCGATGGTAATTATTACTAGTGGGGGAATGGGTTCAATAATGAAACAATCAGGGTCGTGTATTACGAAGGCATTCTCCGGCCTTAGGGTTCGAATCGCACGCAATTGATTTGGAATCTTTGACTCTGTGACGGCGAATAGTGAAACGTGTTCACTGCCCCTGAGCTACAATGAACTGTTCCTCTAGGCGATATATCAGCGTCTCCTTGTCTATAACAAATACATAAACACAACGAAACAGACACGAGTGCAGCCATAAACAGAATCATACAGACTGACAGACAGTCAGACACACAAGCGCGCACACAACGAAACAGACATATACAGACAAGTACAAAGACAACGAATCATACAGACTGATAGACAAACAGACACACAAGCGCGCACACAACGAAACAGACATATACAGACAAGTACAAAGACAACGAATCATACAGACTGACAGACAAACAGACACACAAGCGCGCACACAACAAAACAGACATATACAGACAAGTACAAAGACAACGAATCATACAGACTGACAGACAAACAGACACACAAGCGCGCACACAACGAAACAGACATATACAGACAAGTACAAAGACAACGAATCATACAGACTGACAGACAAACAGACACACAACCGCGCACACAACGAAACAGACATATACAGACAAGTACAAAGACAACGAATCATACAGACTGATAGACAAACAGACACACAAGCGCACACACACACACATTCAAACCATACAAGTTTGTTTCAAGTGACTTTGTTTCCCGTCTTTTTTCGAAAGACACCAACAGTGGCATATATAAAGAGAGAGAGAGAGAGAGAGAGAGAGAGAGAGAGAGAGAGAGAGAGAGAGAGAGAGAGAGAGAGAGAGAGAGCGAAAAAACTATACAATCGAACAAAAACAACAACCATACAAGTTTGTTTCCCCTTCTTCTTCTTCTTCTTCTTCTTCTTCTTCTTCGAGAGAGAGAGAGAGAGAGAGAGAGAGAGAGAGAGAGAGAGAGAGAGAGAGCGAAAAAACTATACAATCGAACAAAAACAACAACCCATACCATTACTACTGTCATCACAACTATACACACACGTGTACACACATACAAGCACAAAGTCAACCACACACAGCTATAAAACAACCACTCAAGTACAGACACAGGAAAACAAAGAAGCAAACAAGGACAGACACACTCACCCATAATCAATTACACAAATACACACCTACAAACACAAAGACAACCACACTTGATACATTTGTACATACAGACATACACATAAAGACAGACAAGCACAAAGACACACCCATACCATTACTACTGTCATCACAACAAGTACACAGCCATAAACAAATACACAAGAACAATCAAAGACAAATACAAAGACAGCCAAGCACAAAGACACACCCATACCATTACTACTGTCATCACAACTATACACAAGTACACACCCATAAACAAATACACACCTACAAACAAAGACAAAGACAAAGACAACCATACACAGACAAACCATACCATTACTACTGTCACAACAACAACTATACACAATTACACAAATACACACCTACTACAAACTCAAAGACACCCACCCATACCATTACTACTGTCACTATCAACAGATATACACACGTGCAGACACACACACCCATACCATTACTACTGTCATCACAACTATACACAAGTACACACCCATAAACAAATACACAACTACACACCTACAAACAAAGACAAAGACAACCATACACAGACACCCATACACACTTGATACACTTGTATATACAGACACATAAGTACACAAAAAACAAAGACACACCCAAAACAAAGACAAAGACAAAGACAACCATACACAGACAAACCATACCATTACTACTGTCACAACAACAACTATACACAATTACACAAATACACACCTACTACAAACTCAAAGACACACACCCATACCATTACTACTGTCACTATCAACAGATATACACACGTGCAGACACACACACCCATACCATTACTACTGTCATCACAACCAGTACAGACACACTCACCCATAAACAAATACACAACTACACACCTACAAACAAAGACAAAGACAAAGACAACCATACACAGACACCCATACACACTTGATGCACTTGTATATACAGACACATAAGTACACAAAAAACAAAGACACACCCAAAACATTACTACTGGTACCTCAATCAGTACAGATACACTCACCCATAAGACTAAACTATACAAACCACATACCCCCTTGTGATAAAGAACGCGGATGTCCGAGACTACGTCATCAACGCCATGTGCAAAAGTCATTAAGTATGAGTCATCGGTTTGTGGGGAAGCAGGCGTGAGAATAGCTTGTCTACAAAACTGCCACGTCAGCTAGGTCGTGTGCAGAACCAGTGTATAAAATAGAAGGCGTCTCTTGTGAGCACAGTACCAGTTCACGTGCTGAGTTGGGTATCTACAGCAGTGCTTCAGGCTGGTGTGAGCAGTGTAGTAAGCAGATATTTTTCACGTAGTGACTTGGCTAGCTACCGCAGTGAAACAGGTTGGTGTGAGCATTGTGTAGTAACCAGCTATTTTTCACGTAGTGACTTGGGTACAGCAGTGAAACTTGATGTGAGCCTTATTCGTGTCGTTGGCCTCTGATAAAATAGTGAAACATTGTATACACCAGAACATTTTTTCGTGGTTGTAAGAAAGAAGAAACAAACCAGTTTATCAATATGACCACCAGATCTACTGTCACGTGTTCAGTGTGCGACAAAGCCTATTGTGATAAGTATACCCTTAATCGTCACATTCAGACCATTCACGAGGGGAAAGACCAAGTATATCCCTGTCAGTTATGTGATAAGGTGTATAAGACGAACGATGGCCTACAAAAACACAAACGAATACGTCATCAGCCAGGTATGAATACACCAAACACTGCAATACCAGAGACGACAGCACCACCTGTCTATTTACACCATCATCGTAGTCTAACGCAAGTACCAGACTGCCACCACTGTATCTTCAATGATAACCTTACCCGTCATAATAGGAACATTCACAATGATTATCCCTGTCAGTTACGTGACAATCTATACAATTCGAACCTACAACAGTACTTACATCACCAGACATCACGAGAAAGAACGACACCCTTAGACACCCTGGCAACACCTCCACTCATAGTAGCAGAGGATATCCAACCAAATGATAGAGACAGTTTGGCAGCCCTTAAGGCGTACTGCAAGGACCTATCGCTTATGCTACCCAATCAACTGGTAGTATTAGAAAAAAGTGTCGACCACCGCTATCGGGTGGTTTTGGTATGATAAAAAGAAGAATTCAGATATCTTGTATGATATCTCATACATGTCTTTATTCTGGATCCGAAACAAATAAGGTATGTGTGATGACTTCAACAACAACAGTGTTTTTTGATAGTCAACCACCAGAGCCCAGAAGAATGAAGATCACTAAACCAGAACTTTTTGGTGTTTCACTAATCATCTATGTCATTGATTTTTTTCTTATATCACTAAACTGTTTTTCACTAATCATCTATGTCATTGATTGTTTCTTATATCTCTAAACTGTTTTTCACTAATCATGTATGTCATTGATTTTTCTTATATCACTAAAGTGTTTTGATGAATAATACATTCTTTGATATATTGAAACCAAGTTTTTTTTTGTTGATTTTCTTTATTGTTTTTGTTTTCATGACGTTGTCTTGTCGGTTCAGAGCTTACATTATCAGATATGAACAAAGTCTTAGAAGAAGTTATGGCAAATACAGAACAGTCAAATGTATAAAATCTAGGAAAAAATAACCAAAGGCGAAAAGACCTAAAGAGAGAAATGTCTCGACCAAGCTTATAAATATTACAACTAAAAGGTTGATCAAAATTCAAACATTATAAAAATAACCAAATATGAAAAGGCCAAAGACAGAAATATTTCAACTAAACTTATAAATAAGTCACCAAAAGGGGAAAAGGTCAAGTACAGAAATAGCTATGGAAAAAGTAAGTCCACAAAACTAAGAAATAAATGTAACTTCTGTAGTCAATTGTGTCTTATCTGAAAAGACGCTATCAATGTCACCCCTTTCCTTGTTTTACTTTACCAAAGACCTTCACCGTATCTGGTACAGAAACCCTTATACAGCACTCATCTCTCCACAGTCTTGGTTGCTTTCTAATACAAAGTGGTTACATCACCAAGAACTTCAAACCTCCAGTGTACACGTGCTCCATTGAAACACCCATGACAGTTAACAACATGTATGGCCATGTAATCTGTGAGTCCATCGGGGATAGTTCATCCGAGTATTCCAAAAGATCCATTTCCCATGGCTGACATCTTCAACTTGCTATAACACAACTTATTCTAATATACACTTTACAGGAAATTTCCCAAATTTGGGCTCTATTAAAGATTACGTAATGAGATACACAAAGACACCAAGAACATATCATACAAAACAATTCACAAATTAAAACTTAAACCATATCAGATGAACCACCCAACAAGTACTACACAAACATATAATAAGGAAACACATGACACACAGAGCTTACAGACAAATCACTTGGACTCAAACAAATTTTGCTTCTTGTACTGTAGAATTCTACCAACACTTCTTTCCTATCACCAAAACTAAACATCTACCACACAACCACTGGTCATTTGTCCAACATAATACTCATACCCTCGCCAACGACATTAAGGAAATACATACTTATACATTGTCAGACATTAGATTTAAAGCCCCTACTACTAACATATCAGCGGTGTCGAGTTCCCGTTTCACAAAAACACCCTCTTGTCAGTTGTTAGTGAAAACCATTACACCAGTCCATAATTGTGACTCGTAGAATCTACACTCACACTGTCGTATCTGTAGTATGGGTCTGTGATCAGAGATTCTTCTATAGAATCACATTGTAATCCTAACGTTTTAACCTACTTGTGTAAAACTTTTTTCACCTTCCATTCACCAGGTACAATGACAGCTTTAATTGATAGACGGACATCGTGGTCAGAAGATGAAGATTGTTGTGAAGATGACAGTGTTTTGAAGGAGGATGATTCTGGCTTCTTCACACCAGCTTTAACATTAGACATTTTGTTCTGCCAGAAACCTACTCGTGGCACCCAGCCAGCTTTAGATGTATCAGAGACAACTTTTGCTTGGGGTGATGATTCGTCTTCAGATGAAGATATTGACCTTTTGGCTAGTAGTCATGCCCCAGAGTCTCTCAATAAAATTAATGTGACGTGGAACGAAAAATATCCTACTGATGGTGTCCGAAGGTGTTCCTCTTCAACGAATAAGGTGTGTATGGGTAGTAATGATCATAATTCACATGTGTATTTTTGTAAACATGACCAATACCGAAAACCTATGTGTTATACATCTTTTCTATGTACATCTCTCTATACCACAAACCATCAGTGACTATACCTTTACCTTTTCTCAAGACGTGACCAATAGAATGTCGACAGTCTGTTTTTATGCCTTTTACCACTTCTCCTTGTGAATTTTTTACTGTTTTTTTTTTTCTTTACTGAAGTAGTAGGTATTGCAGTCTTGTAAGTTTCAATGTGTTTTATTTACCTCCACAGGTTAATTTTGCACCAGAACCTCACTTCTTGACAGTCCATACTGTTGGCACCGAAGAACGCAATGGTAACTGGCATCATGTAATCAGAGAACGTGAGAATTTTGAAAGCCGTATACTAGAGCTGAAAAAAATTTTGAACCCAGTCTTGAGGGACAACCACAGAAGAAAAGTCATCGAACAAAGGACAGCAGTGAAGAAGGCAGCTGTAGTCTAATTAGCATGTATATCTCTCTGCTCTATTAAAACAGTTATAACCAGAAATAAACTAGTATGCATTTCCTTAATGTCGTTGGCGAGTGTATGAGTATTATGTTGGACAAATGACCAGTGGTTGTGTGGTAGATGTTTAGTTTTGGTGATAGGAAAGAAGTGTTGGTAGAATTCTACAGTACAAGAAGCAAAATTTGTTTGAGTCCAAGTGATTTGTCTGTAAGCTCTGTGTGTCATGTGTTTCCTTATTATATGTTTGTGTAGTACTTGTTGGGTGGTTCATCTGATATGGTTTAAGTTTTAATTTGTGAATTGTTTTGTATGATATGTTCTTGGTGTCTTTGTGTATCTCATTACGTAATCTTTAATAGAGCCCAAATTTGGGAAATTTCCTGTAAAGTGTATATTAGAATAAGTTGTGTTATAGCAAGTTGAAGATGTCAGCCATGGGAAATGGATCTTTTGGAATACTCGGATGAACTATCCCCGATGGACTCACAGATTACATGGCCATACATGTTGTTAACTGTCATGGGTGTTTCAATGGAGCACGTGTACACTGGAGGTTTGAAGTTCTTGGTGATGTAACCACTTTGTATTAGAAAGCAACCAAGACTGTGGAGAGATGAGTGCTGTATAAGGGTTTCTGTACCAGATACGGTGAAGGTCTTTGGTAAAGTAAAACAAGGAAAGGGGTGACATTGATAGCGTCTTTTCAGATAAGACACAATTGACTACAGAAGTTACATTTATTTCTTAGTTTTGTGGACTTACTTTTTCCATAGCTATTTCTGTACTTGACCTTTTCCCCTTTTGGTGACTTATTTATAAGTTTAGTTGAAATATTTCTGTCTTTGGCCTTTTCATATTTGGTTATTTTTATAATGTTTGAATTTTGATCAACCTTTTAGTTGTAATATTTATAAGCTTGGTCGAGACATTTCTCTCTTTAGGTCTTTTCGCCTTTGGTTATTTTTTCCTAGATTTTATACATTTGACTGTTCTGTATTTGCCATAACTTCTTCTAAGACATTGTTCATGTCTGGTAATGTAAGCTCTGAGCCGACAAGACAACGTCATGAAAACAAAAACAATAAAGAAAATCAACAAAAAAAAAACTTGGTTTCAATATATCAAAGAATGTATTATTCATCAAAACACTTTAGTGATATAAGAAAAAATCAATGACATACATGATTAGTGAAAAACAGTTTAGAGATATAAGAAAAAATCAATGACATACATGAGTAGTGAAAAACAGTTTAGTGATATAAGAAACAATCAATGACATACATGATTAGTGAAAAGCAGTTTAGAGATATAAGAAAAAATCAATGACATACATGAGTAGTGAAAAACAGTTTAGTGATATAAGAAACAATCAATGACATAGATGATTAGTGAAAAACAGTTTAGAGATATAAGAAACAATCAAGGACATACATGAGTAGTGAAAAACAGTTTAGTGATATAAGAAACAATCAATGACATAGATGATTAGTGAAAAACACTTTAGTGATATAAGAAAAAATCAATGACATACATGATTAGTGAAAAACAGTTTAGAGATATAAGAAAAAATCAATGACATACATGAGTAGTGAAAAACAGTTTAGTGATATAAGAAACAATCAATGACATACATGATTAGTGAAAAGCAGTTTAGAGATATAAGAAAAAATCAATGACATACATGAGTAGTGAAAAACAGTTTAGTGATATAAGAAACAATCAATGACATAGATGATTAGTGAAAAACAGTTTAGAGATATAAGAAACAATCAAGGACATACATGAGTAGTGAAAAACAGTTTAGTGATATAAGAAACAATCAATGACATAGATGATTAGTGAAAAACACTTTAGTGATATAAGATAAAAGCAAGGACATACATGAGTAGTGAAAAACAGTTTAGAGATATAAGAAAAAAATCAATGACATACATGCTTAGTGAAAAACAGTTTAGCTATATAAGAAACAATCAATGACATAGATGATTAGTGAAACACCAAAAAGTTCTGGATTAGTGATCTTCATTTTTGAGTATATAGTTGACTATCAAAAAAACACTGTTGTTGTCGAAGTCATCACACATACCTTATATGTTTCGGATCCAGAATAAAGACATGTATGAGATATCATACAAGATATCTGAATACTTCTTTTTATCATACCAAAACCACCCGATAGCGGTGGTCGACACTTTTTTCTAATACTACCACTTGATTGGGTAGCATAAGCGATAGGTCCTTGCAGTACGCCTTAAGGGCTGCCAAACTGTCTCTATCATTTGGTTGGATATCCTCTGCTACTATGAGTGGAGGTGTTGCCAGGGTGTCTAAGGGTGTCATCCTTTCTCGTGATGTCTGGTGATGTAAGTACCGTTGTAGGTTCGAATTGTATAGATTGTCACGTAACTGACAGGGATAATCATTGTGAATGTTCCCATTATGGCGGGTAAGGTTATCATTGAAGATACAGTGGTGGCAGTCTGGTCCTTGACTTACACTACGATGATGGTGTAAATAGACAGGTGGTGCTGTCGTCTCTGGTATTGGAGTGTTTGGTGTATTCATACGTGGCTGATGACGTATTCGTTTGTGTTTTTGTAGGCCATCGTTCGTATTACACACCTTATCACATAACTGACAGGGATATACTTGGTCTTTCCCCTCGTGAATGGTCCGAATGTGACGACTAAGGGTATACTTATCACAATAGGCTTTGTCGCACACTGAACACGTGAAAGTAGATCTGGTGGTCATATTGATAAACTGTTTTTTTTTTTCCCTTTCTTACAACCACGAAAAAATGTTCTGGTGTATACAATGTTTCACTGTTTTAGCAGAGGCCAACGACACGAATAAGGCTCACACCAAGTTTCACTGCTGTACCCAAGTCACTACGTGAAAAATAGCTGGTTACTACACGAACACTGCTCACACCAACCTGTTTCACCGATGTAGCCAAGTCAGTACGTGAACAATATCTGCTTACTACACTGCTCACACCAGCCTGAAGCACCTCTGTAGATAGACAAGTCAGCCCGTGAACTGGTACTGAGCTCACAAGAGACGCCTTCTATTTTATACACTGGTTCTGCACACGACCTAGCTGACGTGGCAGTAAGCTATTCTCACGCCTGCTTCCCACAAACCGATGACTCATACTTAATGACTTTTACACATGGCGTTGATGACGTAGTCTCGGATATCAGCGTTTCTTTACCAAAGGGGGTATGTGATATTCTTGTAGGTCTGTATGCACAAGTGTATCTGTAGTGGTTGTGATACCAGTAGTACTGGTTTGGGTGTGTTTTTTGTGTACTTATGTGTCTGTATGTACAAGTGTATCAAATGTGTATGGGTGTCTGTATGTGTTTTGTGTCTGTCTTTGTTGTTGTACTCGTGTCTGTACGTAGTTGTATATAGTTGTGATGACAGTAGTAATGCTAGGCGATGGGTGTGTCTGTACTTGAGTATAGTTGTGATGACAGTAGTAATAGTATGGATTGTCTGTACTTCTGTATCTGTATGTACAAGTGTGTCTGTGTCTTTGTGTGTTTTTGTTTGTAGATGTGTATTTGTATAATTGATTATGGGTGTGTACTTGTGTATAGTTGTGATGTTGTAGGTCTGTATGTACAAGTGTATCAAGTGTGTGTACTTGTGTATAGTTGTGATGACAGTAGTAATGGTATGGGTTGTCTGTGTATGGTTGCCTTTGTGTTTGTATGTGTGTGTGTGTGTGTGTATTTGTGTCTTTGAGTGTTCTTGTGTAATTGATTATGGGTATGTACTTGTGTATAGTTGTGATGTTATAGGTCTGTATGTACAAGTGTATCAAGTGTGTATGGGTGTGTCTGTGTATAGTTGTGATGACAGTAGTAATAGTATGGATTGTCTGTACTTCTGTGTCTGTATGTACAAGTGTGTCTGTGTCTTTGTGTTTGAGTGTTCTTGTGTATGGGTGAGTGTGTCTGTACTGGTTGTGATGACAGTAGTAATGGTATGGGTGTGTCTTTGTGCTGTCTCTGCACGTGTGTATATCTGTTGATAGTGACAGTAGTAATGGTATGGGTGTGTCTTTGTATGGTTGCCTTTGTGTTTGTATGTGTGTGTGTGTGTGTGTGTATTTGTGTCTTTGATTATGGGTGTGTACTTGTGTATAGCTGTTGTTGTGATAGTAGTAATGGTATGGTTGACACGAACACTGCTCACACCAACCTGTTTCACCGATGTAGCCAAGTCAGTACGTGAACAATATCTGCTTACTACACTGCTCACACCAGCCTGAAGCACCTCTGTAGATAGACAAGTCAGCCCGTGAACTGGTACTGAGCTCACAAGAGACGCCTTCTATTTTATACACTGGTTCTGCACACGACCTAGCTGACGTGGCAGTAAGCTATTCTCACGCCTGCTTCCCACAAACCGATGACTCATACTTAATGACTTTTACACATGGCGTTGATGACGTAGTCTCGGATATCAGCGTTTCTTTACCAAAGGGGGTATGTGATATTCTTGTAGGTCTGTATGCACAAGTGTATCTGTAGTGGTTGTGATACCAGTAGTACTGGTTTGGGTGTGTTTTTTGTGTACTTATGTGTCTGTATGTACAAGTGTATCAAATGTGTATGGGTGTCTGTATGTGTTTTGTGTCTGTCTTTGTTGTTGTACTCGTGTCTGTACGTAGTTGTATATAGTTGTGATGACAGTAGTAATGCTAGGCGATGGGTGTGTCTGTACTTGAGTATAGTTGTGATGACAGTAGTAATAGTATGGATTGTCTGTACTTCTGTATCTGTATGTACAAGTGTGTCTGTGTCTTTGTGTGTTTTTGTTTGTAGATGTGTATTTGTATAATTGATTATGGGTGTGTACTTGTGTATAGTTGTGATGTTGTAGGTCTGTATGTACAAGTGTATCAAGTGTGTGTACTTGTGTATAGTTGTGATGACAGTAGTAATGGTATGGGTTGTCTGTGTATGGTTGCCTTTGTGTTTGTATGTGTGTGTGTGTGTGTGTATTTGTGTCTTTGAGTGTTCTTGTGTAATTGATTATGGGTATGTACTTGTGTATAGTTGTGATGTTATAGGTCTGTATGTACAAGTGTATCAAGTGTGTATGGGTGTGTCTGTGTATAGTTGTGATGACAGTAGTAATAGTATGGATTGTCTGTACTTCTGTGTCTGTATGTACAAGTGTGTCTGTGTCTTTGTGTTTGAGTGTTCTTGTGTATGGGTGAGTGTGTCTGTACTGGTTGTGATGACAGTAGTAATGGTATGGGTGTGTCTTTGTGCTGTCTCTGCACGTGTGTATATCTGTTGATAGTGACAGTAGTAATGGTATGGGTGTGTCTTTGTATGGTTGCCTTTGTGTTTGTATGTGTGTGTGTGTGTGTGTGTATTTGTGTCTTTGATTATGGGTGTGTACTTGTGTATAGCTGTTGTTGTGATAGTAGTAATGGTATGGTTGCCTTTGTATCTGTATGTGTGTACGTGTGTTTCGTTGTCTTTGTATTTGTGTGTATCAAGTATGTACTTGGTTGTCTTTGTGCTTGTCGCTAATATTCGTAGTAGTATTTTCACTACTATTGATTCTTCCTCACTTTACCCACCACCATTGCAATATACATACTTTCCCCTATAATTTAAGTGGTCACTCAACTACTTGACCACTGCTTGACCTCTGCTTGACCACGTCATCGATCACTTTAATCACTACCATAATCTTAGGTACATCGTCCTCTACAATTTAAGTGGTCACTCGACCCCTTGACCACTACTTGACCACTGCTTGACCACTACTTGACCACTAATTTACCACTCTTTAATCATCACCATCTCATTACAATCACTTTTCCCTAAAATTTCCCTAAAATTTTCCTCACTTACACACCGCTTGACCACTACTTGACCACTACTTGATCATTAATTTACCACTAATTTAATCATCACCATGTCACTACGACCAATTTCCCCTAAAATTTTCCTTACTTGACCACTTGACCACTACTTGACCACTGCTTGACCACTACTTGACCACTACTTGACCACTACTTGATCATTAATTTACCACTAATTTAATCATCACCATGTCACTACGACCAATTTCCCCTAAAATTTTCCTTACTTGACCACTTGACCACTCCTTGACCACTGATTGACCACTAATTTACCACTCTTTAATCACCACCATATCATTACAATCACTTTTCCCTAAAATTTTCCTTGCTTGACCACTAATACATGGTACCCACCCCTTACCGTCGAATGATACTACACTATATCCATTACAATCAGCGATCTTTAGCTTTCAAGGTTTCATTTGTAACACGTGTTATGTTAGTGAATAAGTCACTACGACCCTCTACATAGCACTAATAACCACTACCCACCTCTTACCAACGAATTTCATTAAGCTATACCCGCTAAAATCATTAAAATCGGCCATCTTTACTTTTTAAGGTTTTCAATTGTACCCCGTATGATGATAGTGTATAGGCAGCTACGACACTCTAAAAATCACTAATAGCCGCTACCCACCCCTCACCAACGAATTTCACTAAGCTATACCCGCTAAAATCAATATTATCGGCCATTTTTACTTTTTAAGGTTTTCATTTGTAACCCGTATGATGATAGTAAAAACGCCACGGTGACCCTCTACAAAGCACTAATAGCCGCTACCCACCCCTCACCAACGAATTTCACTAAGCTATACCCGCTAAAATCAATATTATCGGACATTTTTACTTTTTAAGGTTTTCATTTGTAACCCTGTGATGATAGTGTTTAAACCCAAATCACCTAGCGTCACCCCACGAGCTCACCCCCTCTCCACCACCCAGCACCCTGTCGTTATTTATTTTTATTTTTTATTTATTTTATTTTATTTTTTAATAATTAATTAAAATTTTTATACTCCCACTCAATAATTATCTGCCCTTAGAAACATAAAATCTTAGAATTATCGCCCTTAGATATGACCTAGATACCACCCCGTACCCCACCCAACTATATGACCGAGGGGGAGTGAAAAATCACCCAAGGTCAAGGTCAATCCTCCACAATCCTCCAAATCATAACCGAATCCTACATTTATAACTACTCAGGTATCATGTCTTTTGAACTATTACACTAGAATATATCACACCATGTGACTATTATATTTTAATGTTCTTGTTTAGGTACCAATGTTCTTATGCTGTATGTTGCATCAACAATCATCACCCATCTTAGGTGAACCTTAACACGCAGGAATCGTTATATTGGTTGGCTCTTCTGAGCCATGTTATGGTGAACCCTCCTGATTATGAGTCCAGCGTAAACATAATACCATCTTTCTTCTCGGACGTTATTCCTTTTTAGTAAGAAACATTTTAGTGTCCAACTGGTGTTATGTCTAATTGAAGTTGCACTTCATCCAACCCAGTGTTGAACTTCCTCGTAACTGGTAGGGAACCTTAGGCAACACCGCCTCATTCCGGGATGGCTGCTACACTTTGCCATAACGACACATGCTAGTTAATTTTAAATTAATCTAACACTGTAGAGCTCTCCCACAAACACGTCCATCCTAATCCACGGTTTTGGTCAACACTAATTGTCCCCAAATCAGGTTTTTCAATCAGCCTTGAATTGGTCACGTGACGTTATTCTTTATGCCCACACAGGTGTTATTTTGGGCAGATCATCCCTTTTCAGGAATCTATCTTCCCTGGCTCAATCAATGTCAGAGTTGTCATCACTTGTTTTGACTCCCACAACAAGCTAGCGAGTTCCTGTATGCTCCCACAACGGGTTTCCACAACAAACCGCCAATCTTCTGTCGAGTGATGACAACCCCAGCAGCCATTTCGCTTGATGCCCAGAACTTTAAATGACAGACGGACTGTTTTCTCCCGAGCTGGCCACTTCCGCTTTCAATCCGACCTGTTTATGAACTGTCAAAGTGGTGTATAGATTCATCTCACTCACTTCCCCTACACATCTGCAGCTGTTATTTTTGCCCGACCCGGGATGGTCTGATATCTGATTGTAACCAGGATCTGACGGGTTCTATCTGTATTTTGTACAACTGTTGTGGCCTAGAAAATATGCGCTAAGCAAACTTTCTGTATTATCATTATCTGGTTAACTCATGGCAATCTCGTGACACAAACAAAAATGGACGGCGGAAAATGGGAAGTAGGTGTGTCACAGTTACAACTTAAAAGATTTTAATATGGTTGCAGACATGTTGTATTATACATGAAATTAAAGGGGGGGGGGGGTGGTGCATGGGGAAAACTGCAGTATGTAAGCCCATGGCAGATACAGAAGTGGCTTAAGACGATTTGGTATCCCATGGCACATAATCAGTTAAACAAGTGTAAACTTACCACTGAATGACTCATACATGGAACATCGAAAAAGTCTCCTAGTTTGCAAAGTCAATTAAAAACCGGTATAAATGGCTTTTGTGGCGCGCGCGCTCGAGAGAGAGAGAGAGGAGAGAGAGAGAGAGAGAGAGGAGAGAGAGCGAGAGAGAGAACGAGAGAGAGAACGAGAGAGAAGAGAGACAGAGCGAGAGAGAGAGAGAGCTAGAGAGAGAGAGAAGAGAGAGAGAGCGAGAGAGAGAGAGCGAGAGAGAGAGCTAGAGAGAGAGCGAGAGAGAAGAGAGAGAGAGTGAGAGAGAGCTAGAGAGAGAGAAGAGAGAGACAGGGGGAGAGGGATACAGTGACAGAGAGAGAGAGACAGGGAGAGAGAGAGAGAGAGAGAGAGAGAGAGAGAGAGAGAGAGAGAGAGAGAGAGAGAGAGAGAGAGAGTAGGAGATAAAAAAAAAAAAAGACAATGATTGTGAATTTAGCTGCATTGGGTAATAACTTATCGCAAGCACAATGATTTTTTAATTTGAAGTCCATAGGTTGCGACCTACTTTTTCCAAAATGTTACAACTTTACATCCGACAACTTTACACCGTTCACAGGAAATCAATTGGGGAACCCTTTGAGGCCACTGAGACAGTTCACAAATAAACACACATAGTATTGTTTGGCGCTCATAGAAGGAGAAGAAGGAAGTAGAGATTAGAGGACGCACTAGACAACATAAAATTTGAAAACTATAGTTACCGAACGGGATTCGAACCTGTCACCTCCAAGTGACGACGGCGCCTTGCTGCAGGAACAAGTGTACTTCTACGTATGACCAACTAGACACTCCAAAAAGAGTATCTTCATTAGTCAGGTCTATCATACAGATGAACCTCTAAACTCTCTAAATATTTATTAACTTTACACCGTTCAGCGCGCTCTGAAGTCCAGCATGCTCTGGCGTGATTGGTGCGCGCGCGCCGAAAACCAAAAACGCAGGCATGCCAGAGGTACACCGGGAAAAAGTTGGATTACCATTCGTACATTTGCTATGATTTTAGGTCATTCCCAGAACTTCAATACTGGCTCAGCTTGCATGCACGATGAATTTATTAACAGAAATAGCCACATATGCCAGGCCATAAATTATGCAATTCGATTCGATTTCACCATTATCCCTATCCCGTTCAACTTCAAGGAGAAGTTATAGTTAGGGTCCATCACAGGCTCAGAATGATAATCCTGCAGCAAAAGCTGTTGCCCACGGTTGTACCCTCATAGACTTATTTATCCGAAGGTGATTGTTGTCCATATGGGGTAATGGACTCTGTAATAATTATTATGCAACTAATTGTTTGACTCTTCTTTACTCAAATTCACTAAGGGAAAACGTTGTTTTGAATTTATGTATATTAGTTTCCAACTATTCAGTATATTAATTCATTCAGTGGCATTTCCTTTACAGAACCTCGCTCCCATAACAACCTTCCGGGAAACCTCTCGATCGTAAACAAGATATCCCGCATCCGATACACCCATCTGGAGATTTTCCGCCACATCATGCACCCATCTTCTCTTTGACCTTCCGCTTCCTCTCTTCCCAGGCATATACCCCTCCATTATTGTTCTCTCCAAACTTTCGTGACGTTTCAGGTGACCAAAATATTTCAATTTTCTTTGTTTTATCGTCTTGAATAGCCAACCTTCTTCAATACGCAGCTCTTGAAGTATGGTTGCAATTGTTCTTTTCTTTATCCAAGATATTCATTATATGCTTCACATATTAAATATTAACGGATTTAATACCCCCCCCCCCCTCCCTCATATAAATGAATGAATAAATAGCTTCCCAGTCAGCATCCCCCTTTCCTCCACTCAACCCTTCAGCATTTTTGCAAATATTGTCAGTTCAAAAATAAGGGCGAATACCGAGCAGAAGTACGGTTTAACTCCCTTTCCACAGAATGTTTGCCGGAGTCGCACACACATTGTTGGTTTGTCTGGCGGGATTTTGATTCAAAGACACGAGACTTTCATTTCCGCCTGCATGTGTGTCTTGTGTGTTTGTGAATGTGTTTGTGTGTCAACTATTGGCCGTGTGCACTTGTGTGCGTGTGTGTGTGTGTGTGTGTGGGTGTGTGTGTGTGTGCGCGCGCCTTTGAGCCCGCAAACAATGGTAGTCTCATGTTGGCTTTACTGAACTTCCTGCAAGAATTCTGCCGTAGATCCACGTCGTACATCACGGATAAATGGCCATTATGGGTTTTGTTCCAAGCGACCTTAAAATCATATCAAAATGCATGACGTCGCTGTCTACCTCCTAGCCTCCCTTGGCAGAAAAGCTTTAGCATCTGCAGCTGGTGTGGAGAAGATTCTCGGCGGTGTGGGAATCGAAACGGAATCGAACAAAATCAGCAAAATCATAAATGGATTCAAAGGAAACAAAACATCGAAGAGCTCAACGCTTTACGATCCTCAAAGTTGGAACCAGTTCCATCAAGTAGTACAGTTGCTGTTGCCCCAGCCGCCGCTGCCCCTGACAACAAAGGCGCTGCCCCAGCTGCTACCCCTGTAGAGCAAAGACAGAGGGAAATAAAGAAGTGTCTGAAGTATCTCACGATGACTTGGGCCTTGGGTTCTTTGATTAGACACAATTTTATCTATTAAAGTCTATGTTAATGACCATTCAAATTAAAAAAAAGTCAGGAGATCACGAAGTTGTTTGCCCCCTAGAGATCACTGACCAGAAACCGCGATGTGGAAAATAATCTGGCATTCATCAGTCCACCTCCCCCCCCCCCCAATCATGGGTAAAGGATGTTCAGTGAATGCGTGCTCTACTAATTTGGCAAATGGGCTCTAATATCCACCACGTGTGATTCCTGCTAAGCAACAATTATGTCAACCGAGCGAGAATCTTACTGAGGTATTGGAGGGGCCTACACAACTACGGGAAGGCCAGCCCGGCCAGCATACACCAGGAAGGCCAACCAGGCCAGCATACACCAGGAAGGCCAACCAGGCCAGCATACACCAGGAAGGCCAACCAGGCCAGCATACACCAGGAAGGCCAACCAGGCCAGCATACACCAGGAAGGTCAACCAGTCCAGCATACACCGGGAAGGCCAACCAGTCCAGCATACACCGGGAAGGCCAACCAGTCCAGCATACATATATTGTGTAGACTGCTGTTCTCAAACTGTTCAAACCCGTTCCACTCACTTATAGGGTCGCGACCCTTGCTTGTAGAAGCCTTGATGTAGATTATATATTTTTGTTATTCATGTTTCACCCACTGACTTCTCCGGCGTCTGCTGATACTTATATTCATATAATCAAAACACGAAAGCTTACCTTGAACTGGCCATTCTGGCATACCCGCGACCTATGTGTACCCATGTTAAATATTTTCTGTGGGAAATATTCAGTTATTTTCTAGATCAGTGATTCATGAACTCTTTTGTCCCTCTTCAATGACGCTTCGCTGCAGTGGGTTTCCAGTACCTTCTGTCTTGCACTCTTACAGTACATAATGACACACTGCCGTTAGATTTTCTTTTCATCATATCCACCCGCAACGGGCGTACTGGTGTGATGGTCAGGACGCTGTGCTGACAATGCGGTCGGGAAAGTTCGATGTCAAGGCTGGCTATGGGAGGGAAAGTTCGATGTCAACGCTGGCTATGGAAGGGAATGTTCGATGTCAATACTGGATATGGAAGGGAAAACTCGATGTCAACGCTGCTATGGAAGGGAAAGTTCGATGTCATCGCTGGCTACGAAAGGGAAAGATGGATGTCAACGCTGGCTATGTGAGGGAAAGTTGGATGTCAACGCTGGCTATGTGAGGGAAAGTTCGATGTCAACGCTGGCTATGGGAGGGAATGTTCGATGTCAATACTGGATATGGAAGGGAAAACTCGATGTCAACGCTGCTATGGAAGGGAAAGTTCGATGTCATCGCTGGCTACGAAAGGGAAAGATGGATGTCAACGCTGGCTATGTGAGGGAAAGTTGGATGTCAACGCTGGCTATGTGAGGGAAAGTTCGATGTCAACGCTGGCTATGGGAGGGAAAGTTCGATGTCAACGCTGGCTATGGGAGGGAAAGTTCGATGTCAACGCTGGTTATGTGAGGGAAAGTTCGATGTCAACGCTGGCTATATGAGGGAAGGTTCATTGTCGTGGCGGGCTAGTTGAGTGAAAGACTAGCCACCTATTCCTCCCTGCACTCAGGCCTACAAAATGTGATGATCCTAACACTTCTCATACCCACAGGGGGTTCCTACTACGGAGCTATTTAAAAAAGACCCTCCCACGGTACCAAGATATGTCTGGCCAAGTGCCGGAAGTCCATGTGATACTGAATACTCCACCCACTGAGTGCCGATTGGTCTATACAAATCTGGCTCGCAGCTCTGCTGTAAACAGGCACAACGCAGTCACATCCGGAAAAAAAAAAAATCCAGTGTGTCTGAAGACGTGATAAAAGGTCGTGTACTTGACCTTTGTGTACATAAGTATCGGTGCCTACCTCTTGCTCTCCTGTCTTCGACCTTTCACCTCTAGTATGATTTATATAACGCGTAGTTTCGTATAGAGGCGGGGAAGAGGCCACCCAACATCATATGTATTAGCCTAGAATATGCAAAGGCCTAACACAATAGCATGGGAAACATGGGGCACGCATTCCTCCGTGCACCCAGGCCTACACATGAGATTGGTACAATATTTCACATACCTGCTTCAGGTTCGTCAAACGGAACTTATTTTTAAACGCTTCCCACCCACGCGGTAACTTCTACACTTTGAAAGACACAAGTAAGCTCATTGACCTTTACAAGACGTTGCGATTAACCCCAGCATTTATTGACTGTCTATGATTTAGTAGGCACTTTCTGTTCAGTAGTTTGTCATACAGTTCTGAACGGTTGACGTCTCATACCATGAAAATCAACGGAAAGCGATCTATTTTCAAATCTCTTCAAAGCTCCAATAGGAGGAGGAGGAGGAGGAGGAGGAGGAGAAGAAGAAGAAGAAGAAGAAGAAGAAGAAGAAGAAGAAGAAGAAGAAGAAGAAGAAGAAGAAGAAGAAGAAGATTATTACACTCAAAAATATGGAGCCTTCTCACAATATACGCACCAGAAACAATCTTCTTTTGCTATTCCCTCCACGCCCGCCATCTTGTGACGCTGTACAGCGTGATGTGCGATTCCGTTTGGCAACAATGGTGGCCAATTCATCGTTGCATAGTTTCTTTATCTTCAGTTTATTATCTTCATATTATGTTGAATTGCCTCAACGGTCGCATATAGCGCATTGTTGCCTTCATTCATAACGCTAGAGCTGGTTCTGTATTTTTTGTCGATTTCCCATGCCATGCCAGTGGCGAAGTCTCAATGTTACATTGTGGGTGGCTGTGGCAACTAGAGGTCCCTGGGTTATACCTACCATATTGTCTTGTCTGCGTTCTCCAAATATCACTGATGGTCGGCCTATCTGTATGCCTTAATGGAGTGTAAATATGCTTACTTTACTTTTTCTGTATGTATTTGTCTCTGCCTGTCTGTCTGTATGTATGTGTTTGTATCTTTATCTTCCTCTTCGTGGCTCCCTCGAGGGGAGTGTGACTCACCTACCGATGCAGCTCAAATGTCAGTGTGTCCCACTTATGCATACACTTGTGTCAGCTTTACTAGCTCTAGGCAGATTTCATCCAAGATATTCTCTACTTAACAATTTTGTCATGGTGGCGGCCATACCGCCTACTCTTGGCGATTTCCAACCGCTGTTAGATTTTTAACTTGTGTACGGGAGACCTATTGTATCTTTAGATACCAGTGGTTCCGTAAACATTCCCAGCCCCATGTGGGAATCGTACCTTATCCCTCCTGAGCCTGAGACTGACACCTTAACGTCTGAGCCACAACTTCCCCATGTGTATCTCATGCAGAAATGTGGTGTCTGAGGAACATGCAAAGAAAACCATGGACAGACAGAAAAACCAATGACCAAGTACTACGAGAGACAAATGAAAATCGTAAATTGATTACAGAAATTAGACGTAGATAGTCAAAGTTTTTTGGACATGTTATGAAAAGAAATGGATTGGAAAACTTGGTGATAACTGGCAAGATCGAAGGAAACAGACCAAGAGGAAGACCGAGAAGTAAACATCTGAATGGCTTGGCCACATGGCATGATCGAGTGAAATGGCGAGTCATGACCGCCCACGCTTTCCGGCACTGATTGATTGATTGATCTAATATATATACACATATATATATATATATATATATATATATATATATATATATATATATATATATATATATATATATATATATATGAGTGTGTGTGTGTGTGCGTGTGTGTGTGATATATCCTTGGTAGGAAACAACGATCAACCCCAACTCTAGGTTGATGGGCAGCTTTCCGTTCAGAGGTTAGTTTGCCATGACTAACCAGAACCAGTTAACCAGTCAACGTGTGTGTGTGTGTGTTTGTGTGTGTGTGTGTGTTTGTTTGTTTGTTTTTTCCTATGGCAGCGACTGCCGCTGGGCAATGAACTGATAGCTTCCGATAATCTAAGCCAGTAGTACAATGAGATAGGGTTGGGGTGACCGGTTCCCTTTCTCGCCGTGATTCTTGTCCAGAAAATTCTGCAAATGATCAGGCACTAACCAAGTGTGTATGTTAGTCAGTGAGACCGCGGTGGTGCGGTGGCTAGAGCGTCCGCCGGCCGGACATGTAGTCCTGTGCTGGAATCTACATCCAGGGAGGAATTTGTATTCCACTGAACTGTGCTACCAGGTTGACCCAACCTAAAATGGGCACCACGACATATTCCGGGCAGTAAATGCGGCCGGCGCCATGATAATGACCACACCACCCGTCGAGTGTCTTCGGCTTTATAATGTAGGACAAGCCCCAAATATCCACTAACACCGTGCCGTGAAAAGGTGTCATTGTCTTGAACATGTATATAATGCGCCGCCTCTGCACACGACTCTACCGCTATGTTAATTCACAGCTATTTATTGTCGGTATTGTGTCAACGAGTCTCGTTGGAAAGATCGTTCCGCGTTTGTGATCCTGTGCGCAGTTTTCGTAGTTTGGGTCTTTCAGAAAAGTTGTTCACGAACTGATTGACTCTGTATGTGAATCAATTGTGGGGAATGAGAGATACGGAGACACTGGCAAAAGAAACAGGTTAATTATTTTTATCGAAAAATGTTACGATTTGCCTCAAGGTAACACAAAGGGTATTGACAAAGCAAGATGTGATAAACTCATGGGAAGGCCTGGATAAATGCTTCGACAGGTGCAGTGTTAAGTGCCTATTAGATAACTGAAATATCCTAGACAGATAAGGGAATCTCATCAGTGAAGCAATGAATACTAAAGTTGTACACAACCATGCCAAGGAGCAGCGGTAGCATAGTGGCTAGACGCTCGCCTGCCTGCCCGGTTCGAATCCTCATCGGGGTTCTCATCTGATCTCATCTGGTTGCGCTTGTGCCTGGTGGTGTCCAGCTGTGGACTTTAAACAACAAAATGTCTCCCAGGTCGGCTCAGCCTAAAATGGTCACCAGGAAATGGCAGGACATGTAAAGGCAGTCTGTGTGATCCTAACCACACCAGACACCGAGTGCCTGTTGCTTTATAAAATATGGGTCCAGCACCATATACCCCATGCGTCTAAGGCGTGTAAACGGGCCCTTATGTTTCCTGCAATGCATATCCCATGATGTATATACATAGCCTATAAAATAGCGTGACACTGACTATCTCACCCCGTAGAAGTAAAACTCATCCAATCAATGAGCAAGTCTACCAAGAGTTTTGGGTGTGTGGGTTGCTGGCCCATGATCCATTCGCAGGTGACAAGTAGGAGAAAGAGGAGGTGAAGAAGAAGAAGAAGAAGAAGAAGAAGAAAGAAGAAGAAGAAGAAGAAGAAGAAGAAGAAGAAGAAGAAGAAGAAGAAGAAGAAGAAGAAGAAGAAGAAGAAGAAGAAAGAAGAAGAAGAAGAAGAAGAAGAAGAAGAAGAAGAAGAAGAAGAAGAAGAAGAAGAAGAAGAAGAAGAAGAAGAAGAAGAAGAAGAAGAAGAAGAAGAAGAAGAAGAAGAAGAAGAAGAAGAAGAAGAAGAAGAAGAAAGAAGAAGAAGAAGACGAAGAAGAAGAAGAAGAAAGAAGAAGAAGAAGAAGAAGAAGAAGAAGAAGAAGAAGAAGAAGAAGAAGAAGAAGAAAGAAGAAAGAAGAAGAAGAAGAAGAAGAAGAAGAAGAAGAAGAAGAAGAAGAAGAAGAAGAAGAAGAAGAAGAAGAAGAAGAAGAAGACGAAGAAGAAGTAGAAGAAGAAGAAGAAGAAGAAGATGAAGAAGAAGAAGACGAAGAAGAAGAAGAAGAAGAAGAAGAAGAAGAAGAAGAAGAAGAAGAAGAAGAAGAAGAAGAAGAAGAAGAAGAAGAAGAAGAAGAAGAAGATCCCTACTGCAGACATGAGAAGAGCATGGATTTGAGTCTTGAAGTGGGCTTAATCCGCCAATCTGACCACATTCTAGTTTAAGCCGCTGACCACAAGAAGAACAAGTAACCGGAGTCCCTGAGAGGCGTGATATTCAAATACTAGTACATTCTATTTGAACCCTCTGACCACGTGAGTGACAACTAAGATAGGACTTCAAAAGGTCTGATGTGGAAAAGCTACGGCATTTCCTTTTAACCGACTGGCTATTTGAAGGACAACTAAAAACGTCCTGAAAAGAATCTCTCCCAGATCGTGGGCTTTGTTGTGGAAAACAGTGGACGCTGGGAATGTAGTTACCAGCCATGAATGATGGACTATGCCCGCCTGACTGTGACAAAGTGGTGGCCTCAGCGTCGTCTATTGTCTGTATTGTTACCAGGTGAATAGCCAGGTTATCTTGTGGGTAAGCACCAGGAATAACATGTGTGGAGGAGTCCACTTTCAGGCAAAATTAGGCTCTCAAAATTTGGGGTTTGATGCATGGGTGACAGCCCTAACATTTGAAGACGGGAGGAAACAGTTAAGGACGCTGAAAAGACCCTCAGTGAACACATGAATGAAGCCTTTGAGGTTGGAGAAAATGCGTGTTTTATCAGGGGAGGTAAACCCAACGTGTCGGAAAATACCCCTATAATCAAGGGAGATTAACAGAACGAGCCTTGAGAATAACACATAACTTGAGCAGATGCAGCCATAGCAAGTAAATGCAATAGAGGAATTGGTACATTTGTAAAAGCATGTGTACGTGTGCACGCACGCAGGCACACACAACACACCACAAACATCAATACACAAGACAAAACTCGTCCCAGTCAGACAAGCACAAGTAAAACAAGCAAGTAACTTTGCTAAACACTTACACTACATGTTTACACCTATTCATCATCTTCATGTACCAACTGACATAGGTTTGCATGTACCTCCACACATCTCAGTTTCTAGTGTTTTAGATAAATTCTACCGATGATCTTCCTCCATCCCACAGCCCTGCCTGTTCCCTGTTCCTCGCAGCACCATTTCTCGCCGTCTGCCACTACACCTGTTCAGCCGGCACGATTTTTTCCAGTACCTGTCTTTTCATTGCATGGCCAAAGAACACTGATTGTCGTTTTCTTCTTTTTTTTTCTTTCCTTTTTTGCATATCAATTTAACAGGACATCGCAGTCAGCACGAGCATTTCTGCCGCTGTGATCTCTTGGTAAGTTTTACGTTCAGTAGTTTGTCATTGCTTTCTGAACGACTGGCACCGATACCAACACAAAACCAACGCAATGCGGTCTGCTGCCAAATCGTGCGCAGCTATGTTTCGAACGCGGGTATACGGGATTACGAACCACGTCCTTAAGCCCTTCGCCACAGTTGTATTATCTTATATATTTATATAATCTTCTAGATCCCAAATCCATTCTCCCCGCAGAAGTCAGATGTGTCGGCCTAACGGCGCAAGAACGCAGCTCTGCTGTAAACAGGCACAACGCAGTCACATCCGGAAAAAAAAAAATCCGGATGAACGCAGAAGAAGAAGAAGCAGAAATCCCTTCTCTAGGCTATAATTGTTAGTTACTCTGGCTATCCAAGGTATTCGCCTCAGTTGGATATAATCTTCTAGATCCCAAATCCCTTCTCTAGGCTATAATTGTTAGTTACTCTGGCTATCCAAGGTATTCGCCTCAGTTGGATATAATCTTCTAGATCCCAAATCCCTTCTCTAGGCTATAATTGTTAGTTACTCTGGCTATCCAAGGTATTCGCCTCAGTTGGATATAATCTTCTAGATCCCAAATCCCTTCTCTAGGCTATAATTGTTAGTTACTCTGGCTATCCAAGGTATTCGCCTCAGTTGGGTATAATCTTCTAGATCCCAAATCCCTTCTCTAGGCTATAATTGTTAGTTACTCTGGCTATCCAAGGTATTCGCCTCAGTTGGATATAATCTTCTAGATCCCAAATCCCTTCTCTAGGCTATAATTGTTAGTTACTCTGGCTATCCAGGGTATTCGCAACAGTCCTATCAGAACCATTATCTCCGTTACTCCCAAGCATTTTCTAATTTGCTAATTCACTTTCCAGAATTCACAGCAAAGCTGGTTTTGTATTAGATTATAATTATCTCTTTCTGACATTCACTGACACTAACTTACTGCATAAGACACTTTTCTTTTCTGAAGTGCAGTTTTGTTTGCCCTTATGTGGTCTGAATCTTGGTCACGCATCTTCCATCCTCTTTGTCGTTTGTGCGATATTTTTAGTTTTGGACGCAAATGTGGTGAGCCTTTTTCAGCAGAGTTACAATATTTGCGCCTTTCGAACGACACATCCGATCTTTTGGTGACGTTTGTTGACCGTGTTAGCCATCCCGGGTGTTTCGAAGTGCGTTTCATGGTCTCGTAATTACAATCTAAGGTACTTCAATTTTAATTCACTGCAAACAAACAAGTATTAACAAGTATCGATCGGTCCAGCAGTCCACCGAACACTAAACCGGAAAGTGATTGCCGGACCGATGCAAATGAGGCTCTAAGGGATACTTCTTGTTTGCGGTGAATTAAAATTGAAGTACCCAATCTAAGGTTCTCGTCCCTCCATCTACAAGTGATTTCCCCAAGTGGCAGGTTGAGAACAGCCGTATATGTGTAACGGTCGGTGCACAAGGGAAGGCTGGGTCATACTATGTGTCGGTCGGTGCACAAGGGACGGCTGGTTTATACCATGTGTCGGTCGGTGCACAAGGGACGGCTGGTTTATACCATGTGTCGGTCGGTGCTCACGGGAAGGCTGGGTCATACCACGTGTCGGTCGGTGCTCAAGGGAAGGCTGGGTCATACCACGTGTCGGTCGGTGCACAAGGGAAGGCTGGGTCATACCACGTGTCGGTCGGTGCTCAAGGGAAGGCTGGGCCATACCACGTGTCGGTGGGTGCACAAGGGAAGGCTGGGTCATACCATGTGTCGGTCGGTGCACAAGGGACGGCTGGTTTATACCATGTGTCGGTCGGTGCACAAGGGAAGGCTGGGTCATACCATGTGTCGGTCGGTGCACAAGGGAAGGTTAGGTCATACCACGTGTCGGTCGGTGCTCAAGGGAAGGCTGGGTCATACCATGTGTCGGTCGGTGCACAAGGGAAGGCTGGGTCATACCACGTGTCGGTCGGTGCTCAAGGGAAGGCTGGGTCATACCATGTGTCGGTCGGTGCACAAGGGAAGGCTGGGTCATACCACTTGTCGGTCGGTGCTCAAGGGAAGGCTGGGTCATACCACGTGTCGGTCGGTGCTCAAGGGAAGGCTGGGTTATACCATGTGTCGGTCGGTGCACAAGGGAAGGCTGGGTTATACCATGTGTCGGTCGGTGCACAAGGGAAGGCTGGGTTATACCATGTGTCGGTCGGTGCACAAGGGAAGGCTGGGTTATACCATGTGTCGGTCGGTGCACAAGGGAAGGCTGGGTTATACCATGTGTTGGTCGGTGCACAAGGGAAGGCTGGGTCATACCATGTGTCGGTCGGTGCTCAGTTTCGCAATTACGGAACAAACATTTGTCAGCATAAACAGGAAGCATTTCCTTATGAATGTCTTCTGCAAGCAGTCCATTTGCCCACAAAAAACGCACAACAGCACTTCGCTTTTTGGTTGTGCACTCTGTAAGTACAGTACAGTCGCCATTTTCTGTATGCGCTGCGCATGCCCATGAGACACCTAGCGCCACCTGACGAACGGGAATATAAAGTTCGATGTTGCTGTCACCTAATAATACTTGTAGAAACTACCAACTACATTTACCTGCCATCCCACAGAACTGTGTGACTTACTTATTGACTCGCCCTCGTACATACAACCGTGCCAGGTTTTACATACACACAACAGCCTCAGCTCTCTCTGTATACATCAACGGCTATATTTTGCAATGAGGGTCGTAAACTCGCGAATTCTTTGTTTCGCTTCCACTGAAGTGGTATCTTGCAACATTCCACGGAAACACAATATAATAAAATAAGGACGATCTTCAGAATGAGACCAAATAACAAGGAGTAGTTATCAGACAGTTTGCCCGCAGTCTTGATTCTGGGGTCTCGTTGTGAAACTATGACAGCTACATTAGCGCACACGGGTGATTCGCTCGGGCCAGGTACAGGAGGGCGTACCGCACATATACTAGACGTACAGGCAGCCTGGCAGGTTATCATCATCATCCAGTGGCTGGCTGCTGGCTGGACTTCTCCCCAGTGACACCTTTGAAATGTCCCCTCATCATTGGCAGATGTCCTGTCTCGTTGTTGTTGTTGTTGTTGTCATGTGTACATCATTTATCACATTCTGAATCTGTCTACCTTGTGGTCTTCCTTTTCCCTCTTCCCTGTCCAACTTCCTTCTATAATGATCTTTTTCTCCAGATATCCGTGCCATTTTACACGCTCAAAATATCCAATTTCCCTTGTTTCTATTTGTCGTAATGATTAGTCTTTTTCAACATGGAATTCTTGATGGCTAGGTCGTCCAATGAATGTTTAATTCTCTTCTGTAACACTTCCATGCAAAGGCACATCTGTTCAGCTGATTTGTGAAAGGTCCAGGTTCCACACCCATGTGTTTCCAAGGAAATATGCATGGTCTGAACGTTCCGACTCTTCTTCTTTCTCCTTCAGTCCAGAGGCTACGATTGATTGCTTTAACTTATGCAGACCAAAGTGTGTTCTTATTTTAACTAGCCATCACATTTCCGAGACCCTCCAGCAGTTGTTTATCTTTATAACCAATCTTCTTCAATACTGAGTTCTTGTTGGATGAGTACCGACCTTTTTGTTTTCGTCACATGAATTTTTAATTCTCTTCTATTCTACTCAAAGGCGCCATTGTGCTTCTTACCTGATTCGTTTGACACCCATATGTTCATGCAGGAAGTATGCATGCTATTAACACTCTATTCTGTCGTGTTGTTCTATGTGTTCTGGTACATACAAGTTTCATTTGCCTTAATTTGTGCAGGGTAATGTTTGTTCTTGCTTTAACTTGTTTCCTCTATCGATTCTCTACAGTGATGCGGTAGAGCAACTTGCGTGTTCCACTGATCCCAAGAGTTATGTCGACGGTAGCACAGCTGCTGGTAGGGTATCCTACGTCGGACAGGTCAAGGGATAGGGAACAAACTATGATTGACACAAACCTGCTATTTTGTAGGTAGATAGGGGACAGGAAAATGCTGGTCGAAGTCGAATGTACTGAGCCGCAGACACGTCACTTGATGATGAGTTGATTGATGTTTTAACTTGTCATCACATTTCCATGGCTCGGCAGCTGTGAACCTGGATGAACTGGAGAGAAAGATACAGAGGACATGTCACACAGGTACCTATGAAATCGGAGTGGGTTCGCCTGATGGCGAAGGACACTATTAATACGGAAAACTAACCCACACGCAAAATTCAGTCCATCAGTAGTATACAATAGTGTGCATGGACTACGCTTTAGTTCAAAGCGAGCGAGCGCAAAAATAAATTGTCATAAGGAACTACTGGATAGACAGGTAGTATCTCACACAGGAACTACTGGATAGACAGGTAGTATCTCACACAGGAACTACTGGATAGACAGGTAGTATCTCACATAGGAACTACTGGATAGACAGGTAGTATCTCACACAGGAACTACTGGATAGACAGGTAGTATCTCACATAGGAACTACTGGATAGACAGTTAGTATCTCACATAGGAACTACTGGATAGACAGGTAGTGTGGCAGGTGGTATCTCACAGAGTTGCTACTGGATAGACAGGTAGTGTGGGAGGTGGTATCTCACACAGGAACTACTGGATAGACATTTAGTGTGGGAGGTGGTATCTCACACAGGAACTACTGGATAGACATTTAGTGTGGGAGGTGGTATCTCACACATGAATTACTGGATAGGCAGGTAGTGTGGCAGGTTGTATCTCACACAGGAACTACTGGATAGACAGGTAGTGTGGCATGTAGTATCTCACACAGGAACTACTGGATAGACAGGTAGTGTGACAGGTAGTATCTCACACAGGAACTACTCTATAGACAGTTAGTGTGGCAGGTGGTATCTCACACAGGAACTACTGGATAGACAGGTAGAGTGGTAGGTAGTATCTCACACAGGAACTACTGGATAGACAGTTACTGTGGTAGGTGGTATCTCACACAGGAACTACTGGATAGACATGTAGTGTGGCATGTAGTATCTCACACAGGAACTACTGGATAGACATGTAGTGTGGCAGGTAGTATCTCACACAAGAATTACTGGATAGACAGGTAGTGTGGCAGGTAGTATCTCACACAGGAATTACTGGATAGACATGTAGTGTGGCAGGTAGTATCTCACGGAGATACTACGGGATATACATGTAGTGTGGCAGGTAGTATGTCACACAGGAATTACTGGATAGACAGGTAGTGTGGCAGGTAGTATCTCACAGAGTTACTACTGGATGGACATGTAGTGTGGCAGGTAGTATTTCACACAGGAACTATTGGATAGGCAGGTAGTATCTCACACAGGAACTACTGGATAGGCAGGTAGTATCTCACACAGGAACTACTGGATAGACAGATAGTGTGGCAGGTAGTATCTCATACAGGAACTACTGTATAGACAGGTAGTATTTCACACAGGAACTACTGGATAGACAGGTAGTGTGGCAGGTTGTATCTCACACAGGAACTACTGGATAGGCAGGTAGTATCTCACACAGGAACTACTGGATAGACAGGTAGTGTGGCAGGTAGTATCTCACACAGGAATTACTGGATAGACATGTAGTGTGGCAAGTAGTATCTCACACAAGAACTACTGGATAGACAGGTAGTGTGGCAGGTAGTAACTCACACAGGAATTACTGGATAGACAGGTAGTGTGGCAGGTAGTATCTCACACAGGAATTACTGGATAGACATGTAGTGTGGCAGGTAGTATCTCACGGAGATACTACTGGATATGCATGTAGTGTGGCAGGTAGTACCTCACACAGGAGCTACTGGATAGGCAGGTAGTATTTCACACAGGAACTACTGGATAGACAGGTAGTGTGGCAGGTGGTATCTCACACAGGAACTACTGGATAGGCAGGTAGTATCTCACACAGGAACTACTGGATAGACAGGTAGTGTGGCAGGTAGTATCTCACACAGGAACTACAGGATAGGCAGGTAGTATCTCACACAGGAACTACTGGATAGACAGGTAGTGTGGCAGGTGGTATCTCACACAGGAACTACTGGATAGACAGGTAGTGTGGCAGGTAGTATTTCACACAGGAACTACTGGATAGACAGGTAGTGTGGCAAGTGGTATCTCACACAGGAACTACTGGATAGACAGGTAGTGTGGCAGGTAGTATTTCACACAGGAACTACTGGATAGACAGGTAGTGTGGCAGGTAGTACCTCACACAGGAACTACTGGATAGGCAGGTAGTATTTCACACAGGAACTACTGGATAGACAGGTAGTGTGGCAGGTGGTATCTCACACAGGAACTACTGGATAGGCAGGTAGTATCTCACACAGGAACTACTGGATAGGTAGGTAGTATCTCACACATGAACTACTGGATAGGTAGGTAGTATCTCACACATGAACTACTGGATAGGCAGGTAGTACCTCACACAGGAACTACTGGATAGACAGGTAGTGTGGCAGGTAGTATTTCACACAGGAACTACTGGATAGACAGGTAGTGTGGCAGGTAGTACTTCACACAGGAACTACTGGATAGGCAGGTAGTATTTCACACAGGAACTACTGGATAGACAGGTAGTGTGGCAGGTGGTATCTCACACAGGAACTACTGGATAGGCAGGTAGTATCTAACACAGGAACTACTGGATAGACAGGTAGTGTGGCAGGTAGTATCTCACACAGGAACTACAGGATAGGTAGGTAGTATCTCACACAGGAACTACTGGATAGGCAGGTAGTACCTCACACAGGAACTACTGGATAGACAGGTAGTGTGGCAGGTAGTATCTCACACAGGAACTACTGGATAGACAGGTCGTATTTCACACAGGAACTACTGGATAGACAGGTAGTGTGGCAGGTGTTATCTCACACAGGAACTACTGGATAGGCAGGTAGTATCTCACACAGGAACTACTGGATAGATAGGTAGTGTGGCAGGTAGTATCTCACACAGGAACTACAGTATAGGCAGGTAGTATCTCACACAGGAACTACTGGATAGGCAGGTAGTATCTTACAGAGGAACTACTGGATAGACAGGTAGTGTGGCAGGTAGTATATCACACAGGAACTACTGGATAGACAGGTAGTGTGGCAGGAAGTGTCTAACACTGTAACTACTAGACAACATTAGCAAACAAAAGATATAGAGGCATTGTCACCTTTGCCAGTCTGCTCTGCACTCGAAAAGGGAGGAGGAGACGAGGGGAGGAGGAGAAGGAGGAAAAAATAAGGGAGAGAAACTAGAAGGAAACAGAGAGGTGAAAGAATAAAAGAGGAAAAAGGAAAGAACGCTGGGTAGAGGAGTAGTGCAGAAGTAGCAGCAGTAGTAGTAGTGGTTGAAGAAGAAGAAGAAGAAGAAGAAGAAGAAGAAGAAGAAGAAGAAGAAGAAATTATACGTAATAATAATAATAATAATTGATCATGTGGTTGTTTCGGGATTTGAAATTTAAATATTGAGCACAACCCACTACTGGTAACGCCGATCGCGCATGGCCTACGATGGGTAGCGTTGTGATGTTCTGTTGTGATATTTTGGTGTGTCCAGTGTGTGCCGCGTGGTTACACACCCGCTTCACACGCGTGATCCGGGACTGTTTCCGGATCCGGTCAGGGATATGCACTACTGACGAGCTCAAATGAGGGCGAAACTCGAGTATAGTGCTTCCATATTGACGTGGATAGGCCTTAGGTTCATACCAGAATGCGATCGGCGTTGCCAGTAGTGGGTTGTGCTCAATATTTAAATAATAATAATAATAATAATAATAATAATAATAATAATAATAATAATAGAAAGAGGAGAAGAAATTAATATTCATATTCAATAAAATAAGCAATTATATTCACGAAAGCCATTATGCACTCTTAATTTCAAACATTATAATTTACCTGACAGTGGCACATAATATGCAGGCTTACAAATAAAACTGGCGGTTCAGTCCGTACTTAAGGCGGTGTATTCCCAACTGTATACAGCTCTACTATTGTCGGTGCAGCTTCTTAAATGATATGTCAATAATTTGTTCCGAAGCAGATTCCCTCTATCAGTGATGTGCCTGCGCCTTCATATTGTGTAGGCCTGAGAGCAAAGAATAATAGGTGACAGTCTTTCCTCACTTTGACAAGCGACCAGCCCAGATGTCGAACGCTTCTTAAATGGGTACCATATATTTCTCAAGACAGGGAAGGGTGAGAGGAAAGTAACTGGCCGTTCCACCACATCTAGTACATGCTAAGGCATGTCACTCCGACTTCAGTATCACTTGATTCTATAACTTTCCCCGTCCTGGTCTCCCCGACTATTATAGAAACATTTTCATTCAATTTCTCACCCGGAAACCACACACACCCTCACACACGCACACACCCCTCCCCTTTTTGTTTTTGCTAGAAACTGAACCTGGGCACTAACAAGCGACTGCCGCCGTCAGGTACACGTCTGTCAGGTAGCAGTCGTCGACACGTTCCCTTGTTTCCCCCCTCATGTGACTGTCTTGGTGTCGCCGTGTCCCCATTTCAGCCGACTCCGCGATCTGTGTTGACTGAAGTCCACACCGCGAGGAAATCGCGACAACAGTGCCTGAACTGTATTCTCTCTGGCAATAAATAGCTCGGTGTACCAGATGGGAAATTGTGATTCACTTAATTGCCTTGACTGGGAATTGTAGCTGTTTGGTGATCAAACTTCGATCGCTCTTTGGGATTTCATTCTTAACGTGTAATCTTAATGTTTATTTATACTTTAAAGTATAGAGAAGTGAAATGACCATTCATAAACGGGAGTGACAAAATGTGTTGTAAAACCATTAGTTTGTTGCATATTCTTTACGGACGTAGCAGTCAACCCAGCATTTTGTTTTTTGGCTGTTTGTGATTCCTGGGTATGTTTACGTGCAGTAGTTTGCCATTGAATTCTAAACGACCGGCACCCATACCATTTCATAAAAACCAACATGTTTCGAACGCGGTATGCGGGAATACTAACTGCGTCCGTAAACCCTGGCCACGGTGCGGTTAAAATAAGTAGCTGACATAACAACAGGATAACTGTGTTTCAATGGATAATGGATATTTACCGATGGATTACTATAGATTACTTTAGGTATTGTTGTGTTACATTAATGTTGACCATGATGGATATATTTTGATTATGCTAGTTCTTCTTCTGGTGCTTAGGCAGGCATTGGCGAAGATGATATCCCTTCACCCGGAGATACTGACTGCCCGACAACAGAGAGGGATAGTACGATATTAAATACCACATATAATAACATCTAAGCACACGTTCACTTTATGGAAGATGTTGGATGCTTAGCAATTATCATTGTCATCATTTTCATCACTATAGTCATCAGCATCGTCGCAATCCTCAGCATCATCATCACCATCCTCATCATCATCACCATTCTCATCGTCACCATCCTCATCACCAGTATCGTCACATTCCTCGTCACCATCATCACCATCCTCATCAGCATCGTCACCATCCTCATATCTGCATCGTCACCATCATCAGCATCGTCACCATCGTCACATCTTCATTATTAGCATCGTCACCATCCTCATCACCATCATCAGCATCATCACCACTCTTATCCTCAGCATCATAACCATCCTCATCATCAACATCCGCATCGTCACCTTCCTCACCATCAGCATCTTCACCATCCTCATCAACATAATCGTCGCCATCATCATCATCAACATCGTCACCGTCCTCATCATCAACATCATCACCATCCTCATCATCGTCACCATCATCTTCATTAACATCATCAATATCGTCATCATCCTCATCATCAACATCGTCATTATCCTCATCATCAGTATCGTCACCATCATCAGCATCGTCACCATCTTCATCATCGCCATCGTCACCATTCTCATCACCATCATCACCATCCTCATCATCAACGTCATCATTATTCTCATCATCAACATCGTCGCCATCCTCATCATCAACATCTTCTCCATGATCATCATCAACACCGTCACCATCCTGATCATCAATATCGTCACCATCCTCAACATCATCATGAATATGACGCGTGGTCGAAGGGTTAAGAGCGTTCACTGATAGCGAGCTAGGGGTTTTTCTCCCCACACTGGTCAGTTGGACCTAAACGTTGACTTCTCGTCCTTGACTTGAAGACATAAATTACAAGTACCTCAGAAATCGGAATGGGTTCTCCTGAAGGCGATGAACACTGGTAACAGGGAAAGCTAATTCACACGCAAACATTTGTTCAGTGTGGAATACGCTCAAGTTCAAAACGAGCAACTGTTGGGGGAGGGGAGATCAGTAAAACCATCATCGTCGTCGTCATCATCATAATCTTTATCGACTTCATCATCATTGTCATGAACACCATCGTCATTATCTTCATCTTCATCACCAACTGTAAGCTGCGTTAAGTCAATAACAAAGGATTGTGGTACTATAGGGTGTATTTTTAATAACCGTGCAGTGTTTGAAAATATTGCGGTCCACGTTTTGTATTCACCCTCTGTAAAGTTCATGCAACATAATAGCTGAATCTGTGCTGTATAGTTAATATTTGATCAGATGCATTTAGTATACTCAGGCCAAACGTAAAAGCAATAATAAACTGATAATGGCTGATCACGACAAGAGCATTCTTTGGGACAGAACGTGCTCATGGGTTAAGAACCTATGACGTAAAGCATCATTTTATTCACATTTACGTAGTGAATGAGTTTAAATATTAGTGTGATATTTGTCAATTGCAGGAGTGAACAGTACTGTAGCACTTGCATTAATTGGCACCTGCTGGGCTAGAATGGTGAGATGAGCCTGTTTGTGAATTGGGAAGTACTGTAAACTTGCTCATTCGCGCCTGCTGAGCTGGAATGAAACGATAAGATTGTTTATTATGAAACTATAAAGTGCTGTAAATCTGCTAAGTCCTACTTGCTCAGCTGAGATGAAACAGAGACTATTTATAAAAAAAACTATAAAGTGCTGTAAACGTGCTAATTCTCACCTGCTGGGGGATGTAACTGTGAAACTGTTTATAGGGAAGCTATAAAGTGCTGCAAGCTTGCTAATTCCCACCGGCTGAGCCTGGATGAAGCGACGAGAAAGTTGCTGGTGAAACTAACCTAGCAGACGACAATGGCGTTATGTGTGAGATACTTCATCAACAGCCACAAGCGTGCAGACGACGAGGCCAGTTATGTCTCCATTGATTTCGCAGACGATCTCTCGGAGGCTGGGACGGAGAACACCTACGAGTCCATCAAATCCAGGTTCATTGAAGGTAAGTACTGTTTCCTAACTCTACAACAGTCCACCAGCAGAGGCGCCCACTCCTAAACATACTCCACTCCATTCTAACACGACCCCTACCCCGTTGAACATCAGAAGAAAAGTTGTATTAGGGTCCCTTGCTTGGCCCAGATTCATAATCCCGTGACCAAGAACGTGAACGTGATTGTTGTCCAAACGGGGTAATAACCTGGACACACTTATTCAACGGGTCTTTGGATATATGACCTACTTGGTACACAAACGGGGTAATAACCTGGATACACTTCTTCAACGGGTCCTTGCATACATGACCTACTTGGTACACAAACGGGGTAATAACCTGGACACACTTATTCAACGGGTCTTTGGATATATGACCTACTTGGTACACAAACGGGGTAATAGCCTGGACACACTTATTCAACGGGTCTTTGGATATATGACCTACTTGGTACACAAACGGGGTAATAGCCTGGACACACTTATTCAACGGGTCTTTGGATATATGACCTACTTGGTACACAAACGGGGTAATAGCCTGGACACACTTATTCAACGGCCCCTTGGATATATGACCTACTTGGTACACATATAGTTTGCGTTGGTTTCGATGGTTAGATGCGTCGGCCATTCAGGGTCGTAATATAAATGTGATAATTGTACATATTCAGACCCAAGATGGCTGCTTGGAAACCAGCGTTGAGTGAAATAATTAATCTCATTCTTACATTCACAGTACAATTCAGTATGACACCCAACACATTTCAGTATTCACACATGCTTCTTCTGTCTCTGAAACAAATAAACGTTCAACATGACAGTCTGAAATGTTATAACTTTATCTCAATGTGGTATGATCTTTGCAGGACGTTACCATCAACCGTGTTAATTTTCTAGACAATTTCTCTTTCAGTAGTTTGCCATTGCTTTCTAAATGAGAAGTTAGCATTGACGTCCAACGAGCAGGTGTGGGGATTGAACCCTCTACCTCAGCACCGGAAGTTTAGGCGCAAGCACATTAATACCCGTGCTACAAAGACTTCTTGTAATTTTAAATGGTATTCAAATATAAAATGGCTGCTTGGAAACTAACATTAGATCAAATAATTAACATCAATCTTATATACTACACAATACAACTCAATATTACCCTCACCACATCCCCTCAGTCCACACGCTACTTATGTCTCTGAAATATGAAAACACTTTTACATATAGCAGTCCGACATGTGATAATCGTCTGTGGTATTCAGAACCAAGATGCCGGCTCACAAAATAGCATTAGATGAAAGAATAAAACCCTGGCTTGTATAGACAAGATAAGTAAACATGACCTTCACCACACTGCGCCGATCACACTCGCTCTCTGTGGCTGTGTCACGTGTAAGTACGTTTATCCACAGAGAATTAAACACTTTCTTGTATAGACAAGATAAGTAAACATGACCTTCACCACATTGCTCCAATCACACACGCTCTCTGTGGCTGTGTCACGTGTAAGCACGTTTATCCACAGTGGTGTGCATTATTTCCCCATGCTCATCATGAAGCAGGTGGTTTGCAGAACGTCGCTCTATCGAAGAGGCTCTCGATCTCTGAACATGTCTGCCGCCCCAGGGACTCTCCTGGCCTAGACGTCTGCAGTGTTCTGTGTCCATCTTTGTGCTGGGCGGCATCTGCCTCGTCTACCAGAAACCATGCCTTCCATCGCTATTCTTTCCAAACCACTGTACCGTCTGAACTTGGCATGTTATCCACATCAAACATACGTAAAATCAATATCTGCAAAATGAGATGCCTGAACACAGCTGCCAACTTAACCATCCTTGGCCGAGTAAGAAAAACATGTCAGATAGTGGGATCAACACCTTGTGCCACATACATTGACAGGCAGGAGATCAAATGATTCGGCCATCTCGTTAGAATGCAAGACCATCATTTACCAGCATTGGCACTACACCAGAGAAGATCTGATAACAAGAACAAGAGGGCGCCCCAGAAGAGAATGAGTTGGTGACATCAAAGAAATTGTACATTCACACGAAATAACACTAACCAAAGCCATCATTGTCTAGCTGAAACATCAGCTATTTCTCCCCATGACGCTTGACGGCAAAAGTGGAAGAAGAAGATGATGATGGTGGTGATGATGATGATGCTGATGGTGATGATGATAATGATGCTGATGATATGTATTATTTCATGCTTTTCGGGTTAAAGGCTGTTGACTTCAGCAGCAAAACCTCCTGTCTGGTGCACATTAGAACGAGTTCGATTCTTTCATCTGCTGTTAGTGTGCAAGCAGTGCACATTAGAACGAGTTCGATTCTTTCATCTACTGTTAGTGTGCAAGCAGTGCACATTAGAACGAGTTCGATTCTTTCATCTGCTGTTAGTGTGCAAGCAGTGCACATTAGAACGAGTTCGATTCTTTCATCTGCTGTTAGTGTGCAAGCAGTGCACATTAGAACGAGTTCGATTCTTTCATCTGCTGTTAGTGTGCAAGCAGTGCACATTAGAACGAGTTCGATTCTTTCATCTGCTGTTAGTGTGCAAGCAGTGCACATTAGAACGAGTTCGATTCTTTCATCTGCTGTTAGTGTGCAAGCAGTGCACATTAGAACGAGTTCGATTCTTTCATCTGCTGTTAGTGTGCAAGCAGTGCACATTAGAACGAGTTCGATTCTTTCATCTGCTGTTAGTGTGCAAGCAGTGCACATTAGAACGAGTTCGATTCTTTCATCTGCTGTTAGTGTGCAAGCAGTGCACATTAGAACGAGTTCGATTCTTTCATCTGCTGTTAGTGTGCAAGCAGTGCACATTAGAACGAGTTCGATTCTTTCATCTGCTGTTAGTGTGCAAGCAGTGCACATTAGAACGAGTTCGATTCTTTCATCTGCTGTTAGTGTGCAAGCAGTGCACATTAGAACGAGTTCGATTCTTTCATCTGCTGTTAGTGTGCAAGCAGTGCACATTAGAACGAGTTCGATTCTTTCATCTGCTGTTAGTGTGCAAGCAGTGCACATTAGAACGAGTTCGATTCTTTCATCTGCTGTTAGTGTGCAAGCAGTGCACATTAGAACGAGTTCGATTCTTTCATCTGCTGTTAGTGTGCAAGCAGTGCACATTAGAACGAGTTCGATTCTTTCATCTGCTGTTAGTGTGCAAGCAGTGCACATTAGAACGAGTTCGATTCTTTCATCTGCTGTTAGTGTGCAAGCAGTGCACATTAGAACGAGTTCGATTCTTTCATCTGCTGTTAGTGTGCAAGCAGTGCACATTAGAACGAGTTCGATTCTTTCATCTGCTGTTAGTGTGCAAGCAGTGCACATTAGAACGAGTTCGATTCTTTCATCTGCTGTTAGTGTGCAAGCAGTGCACATTAGAACGAGTTCGATTCTTTCATCTGCTGTTAGTGTGCAAGCAGTGCACATTAGAACGAGTTCGATTCTTTCATCTGCTGTTAGTGTGCAAGCAGTGCACATTAGAACGAGTTCGATTCTTTCATCTGCTGTTAGTGTGCAAGCAGTGCACATTAGAACGAGTTCGATTCTTTCATCTGCTGTTAGTGTGCAAGCAGTGCACATTAGAACGAGTTCGATTCTTTCATCTGCTGTTAGTGTGCAAGCAGTGCACATTAGAACGAGTTCGATTCTTTCATCTGCTGTTAGTGTGCAAGCAGTGCACATTAGAACGAGTTCGATTCTTTCATCTGCTGTTAGTGTGCAAGCAGTGCACATTAGAACGAGTTCGATTCTTTCATCTGCTGTTAGTGTGCAAGCAGTGCACATTAGAACGAGTTCGATTCTTTCATCTGCTGTTAGTGTGCAAGCAGTGCACATTAGAACGAGTTCGATTCTTTCATCTGCTGTTAGTGTGCAAGCAGTGCACATTAGAACGAGTTCGATTCTTTCATCTGCTGTTAGTGTGCAAGCAGTGCACATTAGAACGAGTTCGATTCTTTCATCTGCTGTTAGTGTGCAAGCAGTGCACATTAGAACGAGTTCGATTCTTTCATCTGCTGTTAGTGTGCAAGCAGTGCACATTAGAACGAGTTCGATTCTTTCATCTGCTGTTAGTGTGCAAGCAGTGCACATTAGAACGAGTTCGATTCTTTCATCTGCTGTTAGTGTGCAAGCAGTGCACATTAGAACGAGTTCGATTCTTTCATCTGCTGTTAGTGTGCAAGCAGTGCACATTAGAACGAGTTCGATTCTTTCATCTGCTGTTAGTGTGCAAGCAGTGCACATTAGAACGAGTTCGATTCTTTCATCTGCTGTTAGTGTGCAAGCAGTGCACATTAGAACGAGTTCGATTCTTTCATCTGCTGTTAGTGTGCAAGCAGTGCACATTAGAACGAGTTCGATTCTTTCATCTGCTGTTAGTGTGCAAGCAGTGCACATTAGAACGAGTTCGATTCTTTCATCTGCTGTTAGTGTGCAAGCAGTGCACATTAGAACGAGTTCGATTCTTTCATCTGCTGTTAGTGTGCAAGCAGTGCACATTAGAACGAGTTCGATTCTTTCATCTGCTGTTAGTGTGCAAGCAGTGCACATTAGAACGAGTTCGATTCTTTCATCTGCTGTTAGTGTGCAAGCAGTGCACATTAGAACGAGTTCGATTCTTTCATCTGCTGTTAGTGTGCAAGCAGTGCACATTAGAACGAGTTCGATTCTTTCATCTGCTGTTAGTGTGCAAGCAGTGCACATTAAAAACCCACATACGCTGGAAATCTCAGAGAGCAGGTATTAAGGCCTCTGTCCTGGCAACATGTTGGGAAAGAATATCTAGCCACGGGTAGACAGAACCGGGTACTTTGGATACAATCTGCGTAGAGGAAGCACACCTTACACAGATGCATGCCGAAGGCGGACACTCTGATCTATGAGGTGCATATAACTTGTTGTCACGCACTCCCCTGGGAAGAGGAAAGAAGAAGAGAAACACGAGATCTACTGCTAGTGACAAAGTCATCGTCGATTGAAAACCCATGGACAATTATACCATTTCTAATCAGGAAGATTTCCCTTGGATACAGACATTAGAGACACCCAGTACACAAACACATAGGTGCATGTGAATATCTACACCGGAAGCGATAGGCAGATGGTGCACAAGGCAGCCAGTACAACCACTCTACTATTGAAGAATCATACAATGATATAATTATTATAGTACAGTGTTCCATGGCCCCGTTTCTTATCTATTATCTTTCTCTCCACGGTCTGCGGAACATAGTGTCGCCGGTCTGATGCGGTTCGGTTCGCGAGTGGGACCAGCCTGATCTAAGGAGCTGTGTTGTGTGGTGAAGCGGCGTTTCAGTCATATTTTGTCAAACACGTTGTGCCCTGTGCCGTAAAATGCTCATCTTTTCTACGAAGAAACAAATGGAAGAATGGTGAATCTGTTGGTGGCTACGTGAAGTCTACTTTGGTTAGAAATTTTCTGGACAACCTTCGCTGGGCAAAGCATCATTCTCTCTCTCTCTCTCTCTCTCTCTCTCTCTCTCTCTCTCTCTCTCTCTCTCTCTCTCTCTCTCTCTCTCTCTTCTTTCTCTCCCTCTCTCTCTCTCTGTGTATGTGTGTGTGTGTGTGTGTGACGCATAACAGCGATGTCCTGTAAAGGATATGGGAAAGGGGGTTTTCTTTTCCCCCCCTTTTTTGTGGGGGGGGGGGGGGGGGTGTTACGCATGTGTACTGCCCTACCCCATCTTTCCCACTGTCCAGTGTTTACACAAATCCTCCTCGTGAACCTTTTCAATGATACACAGAATCCTGCCTTCACGCATGCGCAGTAAATGGATCCTCTTGTGCGCCCCAAGACGCTTTGGGCATATGGTGCTAGACTAATATTTGGTATAAACCAGTCGGCACCGGGTGGATGATGTGATCAGTGAAGACAGTCGGTACTGGGTGGATGATGTGACCAGTGTGTCACCGACAGCCTTTACTTCCCAAGGCATGTTCTGGTACCAACTCTAGGCTGGCTCGACCTCGGAGTCCAGGTCAGTTTGTTACATTGCGCCAGGATGCGGATTCCAACCCACTACCACCGGGTGGGCAGGCGAACGTCCAGCCACTGCTTGACCGCTGACTCCACATTAGAGGCGTGGTTCACTCTGGCGACATAGTTTTATCATCTCGACAGCCAACCATTCATGTCTGCTAGTATTCGTATATGTTTAAAACGAAGTATATTTATAGGGGAGTTCATGCTAATTATACTTTGTGTGTGCCTCGCCCCTCTCTGTCTGTCTCTCTCTTTCTCTCTCCCTCTCCCTCTCTGTGTGTGTGCGCGCGCGTGCGTGTGTGTGTAACGCATAACAGCGATGTCCTGTAAAGGGTATGCAATATATGTATATATATATATATATATATATATATATATATATATATATATATATATATATATACTAGCTGACCCGGCCCGGCTTCGCCCAGGCCCTGGAGGGGATCTATCTATCTATCAGTCTGTCTGTCTGCTTATTTGTCTGTCTGTCTGTCTGGCTGACCCGGCCCGGCTTCACCCAGTCCCTGGTGGGGAGCATCTCATTTAATTCATATAAGTAGTCATATAAGCTCTCCCGTTCCCGACTATCTGTCTGTCTGTCTATCTGTCTGTCTGTCTGTCTGACCCGGCTTCACCCAGTCACTGGTGGGGAGCATCTCATTTAATTCATATACGTAGTCATATAACCTCTCCCGTTCCCGACTATCTGTCTGTCTGTCTATCTGTCTGTCTGTCTGTCTGACCCGGCTTCACCCAGTCACTGGTGGGGAGCATCTCATTTAATTCATATACGTAGTCATATAAGCTCTCCCGTTCCCGACTGTCTGTTTATCTGTCTGTCTGTCTGACCCGGCCCGGCTTCACCCAGTCCCTGGTGGGGAGCATGTCATTTAATTCATTCATATAAGTAGTCAAATAAGCTTCCGTTCCCGACTATCTGTCTGTCTGTCTATCTATCTGACCCGGCGTGGTTTCGCCGGTAAACAGTAACTTAAAAGAATGTCCTTCCACACACCATTCATTATTTTTAATGAAAACTGTTTTTAATCACCGACATGACAGTTGATAAGTTCTGTAAGCAGAAAAAGATGGGTTACAATGTTATGCATTATGCATTATTTTTATGCAAACTTTGAAAATGCCTTAAAGATTATATCATTATTTATTATAACTCATATGCCTAAAAATAACTATAGACAAAGAGTTTAACAATAGTGCAAGTAAGTCCAACAATATGACTATAAATTATATAGAAATGTTATTAAAAGTTATGCCCCTTGAAATAACTTTTCTAGAGTGAAGTCCCCCTGCTATATAGACATTATATAATGAAAATGGAAAAGTAAATGTTATTAAATAAGTAGAAGATTTTACACTAAGAAACTATTATAGTCGGTTGCACAGGAATGAAAGGAAGACGTGTAGAAAATTTCATCTCAATCGGATGTACCGTTATCGAACGCATCCAATACATAAATACCCACAAACACACAAACAAAGCCACATACACTCTGTTTTATATATATATATATATATATATATATATATATGAGACAGTATGCTTTCATTGTCTCTAGGCGCCTGAGTTTACTGGAAAGCATTAACTGGGATATTTTTGGTTCGACAAAGAGTTCACCGACCAGTAAGTTCAAAATTAGTGAGTGGTCGGGCAATGACTCTAGTGCAGCCCGCTGACCGACGGTTTACCTTTAGTTGTTAGTGAAATGAGAAATTCAGGAAACATGAAGCCAAACTTAGCATAGGCTTTGTCGGGAACTGTCAGTTTGGGCAAGAAATACAACGGAGGGGCAGATTTATAGCAGTGGGAACGTGCTTGAGCTGGGAAATCTAATTTAAAGAGCATGAACTCAAACAAGGACGATAAACTCAGGACCATGAACTTCAGAGACAATGTAGATTTGGGTTAATGATATGATAGTAGTATGCAAATTAAGCAGGGTACGCGAGGTACTGATTGGAGGGCAAGGGACAGCAATGTCACGTGATGCCAGAAAGAACCGCCAAATTAAGCGGTATATATATACGCGGGACAGAGAAGCATTTGGAGAAGATAAGCGAGTTCTAGACAGCCGAGTGCAGATACTCGAAGGGCTGTTGAAACCAAGAGGGCTGTGGAATTTATGATCGGGCAGATACGCCCGAGGACCAGAGCAAAACACGGACTTGAGTGTTGGAAGAAAGTGCCGCCCAAAATAATATATTGATTGCTACGAAGGACCAACGTCTAAAAAGCTAAAGGAACAGCTCTTGGGTCGTAATGGATGGCTAAAAGTCGAACACGACGTGCATTAGCCAGAGAAAGACGAGGTAGTCGGAACCACACAGCAGACTTAAAAGTCAGATAGGACGGAAAGGTCAAGTGGGATCCACGACAAGCGATTGATTGGGCCGAGACAAATGAAACCCAGAAGGACGACCAGAAAACCCACTGGATGGCAGAAGTTGAATGTAAGTTGACATAAGACTTAGACCTAATTAGTTTAATTGTATATTATAATCAGGTATCTTAGTTTAGAGAGCTATAGCAAACTACCATAGGTAAGCTTACCAAATAATTATGAGCAGTCGACCAGGGATCAGGACTGAATGCGAAGTCCTGCATATGACCTATATTTAAATGGCCGAAATAGAGTGTTGGGAGTCATATTAATCGGTTAGATAAGCAGAGTGTGAATAAACTATGTATGTTCATGTAACCAAGCAATTAGAAGTACACAATTAATGAGAACTAGGCGAGTGCAACATGTAAATATGGAATGAAAGAGTACGAGACGAGACCACTAGGTCAAGCCATTCAATGAGGCCAGGTGAATACAGCGGATGAATGGACCGCGCTTGGAGCAAAGCCTGCAGATGAAAGAATGTGCTTGTATTGTTGCCGGCCCGGCAGAGTTGAATCGGGGTCAGACTGCGGCGGAGAAAATAGAGCATACAACTGGTTAGCAGTATAACCTAAAAGTAGCGGGTTCGGACCTTCATGGAGAATCGGGGGTAAAAGGCTTAAATGGCTTTAATACTACAAGGCGAGATAGGGAAATAGAGAGCGGTGAATAGATACAACTGGACGAGCACTAAGTGAGCTGAAGGGGACAGGAATGCCTTTGGATATAAACGTTACAGACAGATTGGGGGGATATATCCTGGGTAGAGAAAAGGAAACGTGCGTCCATACTTCAAGAGCTGAATATTGAAGGAGATTGGCTTATAAAGACGACAAACTATACTGCGGGGATGGATGAAGAGGCACGTTTATCAATTATCATAACTAGGGTGTTGTTAGGCGTGATATTAATCTATGTTGTCAACATGGGTTTGTGTTTATAGTTGTGTGGGTTTATGTAGTCGATGTTGACGGCCCATAATGATGGGTAATCATGAGTGGACTTATGTACTGCAAAAGATTATAATGATTGTAGGAGTTTTAGTGTGAAAGAGTATTTCATATATGTGATTGGTGGGCAGTACCGGTGTCCCATCTTGTTGTCTTATAATTACTGTTGGGGTACCAAACTGCAATGATATTGTTAATGATGTAGAGTTATGTTGTTAATGATAATGGCTAGGATATACGCAAGGATGATGACGTTATGGGAGTTGGAGTCACTAGGGGATACAGGTTATTATTGATCGATTGCTATGTTTATGATGTGTTGATTGTTTTGTGATTAATGACAAGGGGAATTTATGTTGTTGAGAATGAATATACACATGCTATTGAGGACGACGATGGCGCCAATGACAATGAGACATGGCCCTAGTACATGTCACTGGCGTATTGTGTTGTCGGCCTCGGGGAAAAAAGTGTTGTTGTTGGGGTTTACCTGATGTAGTTGTTGAAATGTGACGACCAGTTATCAGCTGTTGTGTTATGTGTCTGGCGCGGGGAAACCCGGCCAGTGTGGGCAAGCGGATCGGGAGTTGTTGTTGAGGGTTGTCCCACTGCCTAATTATATGTGTCTGTCCACTGTGGAAAGACTGTCAGTTTCGGCGTGGATATTGTAATAAGGTCACATAATTATTACACATGTTGAAGTGTTTGGGGATTTATGGGTTGATGTTGGCATCAGGGAACACTGGTTGGTGGTGTACGACCGCCCAGGCAGTGATGGAATATCACTGACCCGATGTCAATACACATAGCTGAAGACAAGGGTGAGCAGTAGGTTGATGACACCCGATGATACTGTTCACATAGTCAAGGGTGTCTTTTTGTTCAATTTTCAGGTTGTCGCTTGATCGATTGCCTGGGTAAACTAGTGGGCGGTCATTTGACGGTGGAAGTTGGTTGTGTGCATCCTTAGTAGATTTATATACTTTCTTGTCAGACTTGCATACTTTATTATTATATTCTCCTGATTGATATGTGACTAGCTATTGGTTTAATTGCGTGCAATTCCTTAGTTTGATGGTATTACCTCGATGCTAGTTACCTGACAGCATTCTTCCATAATTGTTTGAATTATTACCGCACGACACTTTGTATACTTTGTAATGTCTTTTGAGAAGCAAATAAACTTGGTTCAGTGTTAGCTTATTCTTATGAGTGCCTGTACTATTGTCGGTTAGGATAGTGTTGTATTCGTGACCTGCATACCTGTATACTTGTGAGGTTGGTAGATAAAACCAAGGGTAATCACAATTCAGTGGTTATCTCTACAACCGGAAGACGGACAATCTTTATCTTTCAATTCTTTATTCTCTCCTCCTCCACTTCCCTCTCTCATCACTCATCTTCGTGCTATCACAAAATTGGCGCTGCGGAACAGGATTCTTCCAAAGTAGCTTTTGTCTGCCTGCCTCAAAGTTAGGGTTGGAGACAGACTCACATACAAGTTGTTGTATTTAGTTGGTAGTTTATTGTTGTTAGTTTGGCAGTTGTAAGTGCTTTGTTCTATTAGGTCTACTAATCTTACAGTTATTCAGTAGGCTGTCAAAACTGTCAGTAGGAGTTTCTAGTAAGTCTACTCGGTTAGGGATTCTTGGTTTAAGCACACCCGGCAAACCCACTACACCGCAAGAGAAAAAATAAACCCAGAAGAAGCCGAAGCAGCAGAGTCAGTCCTGTCCGGAAGCGAGGCTAGTAAGTTTTTTCTAAAAGATCTCAACGACGATTACAAACATGACTACCAGAAATACACGCTCTGCAGCATTAGTCGAAAGCAGCGAAGGGGCGTCGGCCTCTGTGCAGGGCAATGTTGATTCTCACCCCACAGCATCGCCATGTGAACAAGTGAGATATGTAATGATACCCACTAGGAAGAACATCAATACTTTTGGGGGCCCACACGGCCCCACTGTTAATGAGTATCTACGGGAAATCCGTTCAGCGTTCAGAGCGGGCATGATGGGGACAGCTGACAAAGTTGACCTTATCATCGACACCATTTCACCGCACGTACACAGAGAGTTAAAGCTGCACACCTCTGAGAAGGACCCCGAAAAGATGTTGGAGGTTTTAGCGACCATCTACGGCGACAAACGAACCCTCCAAGAACTAACGGCGACATTTTTCTCCACCAGACAAGGTAGCCGGGAGTCGATCGTCGACTTCTCACATAAATTGCACCGGGAATTCGAGGAGGTGGTCTGCGCACAAGAGAGACAGAACGTCTCACCTTTTCACGAGTCAATGCTCAGAGACCAGTTTGTCGCGCAGTTGAGAGACGATTTACCTCGGCAGATGATAAAAGAAAGACTCATTGACGAGCCTTCCATGTCGTTTCTAGCTGCTCGTGATTGTGCAGTGCGATGGGCCAGCGCTAAACACATTCCGCAGACTGAGGTGTACAACGTTGAAGCCACGGTTGTGAATCGTAACAACGACCACAGACAGCAGAGCACTGGGCATGGCCGAAACAACGAACAGAAGGGCATTTCAGCAGAAAATGACAGTAGGGGGTCACATGAACAGTCGGGCGAAGTAAACGAACTTAAGCGGGAGATGGCGCAGTTAAAAGTGCAATTGTCGCATCTAGTGAACGGCCGTGGACAGCCCCAGCCAAGGTCCCAGAGACAGCAAAAACAGATTCGTTGTGATCTTTGTGGCCGGGTAGGACATATTGCCAGATTTTGTAGGGCACATTTAAACTAGAATCCCGTACAGCTACGAGTCAGGCCGCGGCGGGAAGGTTCAAGGACTCACCAATAAAAATGCTGGGCGAGCGCCCAGAGACAATGATAAGCATTGATGGTAGAAACGTAAGATGTGTTCTGGACACTGGCTCACAAGTTTCCACGATTTCAGAGGAGTGTTTCAATAGACTTTTCAAACATTATAGGTTAGATGTAGATAAGTACATTAGGTTAACATCAGCAAACGGCGTTTCAATACCATATTTAGGGTACATCAGTACCTGTGTACAAATAGGGACTGATAGTGTTGATAGATGTGGAATTTTTGTTTTAAAAGATGTCAGGGGAACCGAAAACAGAACGCCCTGTATATTAGGGATGAATGTACTAGCAGAGTTGCCAAATGTTAGCAGGTTTTTTCAGTTCCACAGGCCAGCAGACAACAATACAAGTGTTGACCTAGATAGGAAGAAGGTGTGGGTGACAGGGGAGGTCAGAACCCACATACCTGCCCGCTCGCTGGCTGTCCTGCTAGTTAGGGGTCGCGCGGGGTTAACAGACAGGACGGTCTTGTTTGAACCAGCCAGGGACCTTGACCACAAGGGTTTAATTCTGCCTTACTGCTTTACTAGGTTAGAGGGGGGCGTGTGCCAAATACAGATAGTTAACATGGGTGACGAAGATGTGTTTTTAGCGAGAGGTACTCAGGTGGGGGAGATATCTGATGCCACAATTGACCTGACTAGACATTTTAGAGTGGTAGGAACGCAACAAATAGAGTTGTCTGCTAAACCAGACAGTGGGGAGCAGAGACCAGACAAGCCCCTTTTTGACTTGACTGAATTTGAGGGAAGCGATGAGGAAAGGATGCAACTTGAGGGACTGTTAGCAAAATACGACTGCCTATTCGCGAAAGATGACACCGACATTGGGTTTACTGACAGGGTAACCCATAACATACTTTTGACGGATGAAGTCCCCATAAAACAGCCGTACAGGAGGATTCCTCCTGCCCTGTATCAAGAAGTGAAAGATCATTTACAGGGATTGTTAGAGAAGCAGATAATAAAAGAGAGCTGTAGTCCCTGGGCGTCTCCGATAGTCCTGGTGCGAAAAAAGGATGGCAAATTGAGAATGTGCGTCGACTACAGGGCCCTGAACATAAAAACTAAAAAGGACGCATATCCACTTCCAAGGGTAGATGACTATTTAGATGCGTTAGGGGGCGCGAAATTTTTTTCTTCCCTTGATTTAGCTAGCGGTTATTACCAGGTGGCGATGAATCCAGCAGACCAGGAAAAGACAGCGTTCACTACACCCTTTGGGTTATATGAATATTCACGACTTCCAATGGGACTGGCAAATTCAGCGAGTACATTCCAACGTTTAATGCAGTCTTCGCTTCATGATTATATGTTTAAGTTGCTTTTAGTTTACCTTGATGACATTCTTGTGTACTCCAGAGATTTTAGTGAACATTTAGTAAAACTAGAGGCCATATTTGATAGGATACAGGTGTTGGGATTGAAACTAAACCCCGCTAAATGCAATTTCTGCAAGAAAAAGGTGCAATTCCTAGGCCATACTGTGTCTGCAGAAGGCATAGGAGCGTTAGAAGATAAGGTGCTGGCGATCCAAAAAGCTCCCATACCTAGAACGCAGACTGAGTTACGTTCATTTCTAGGCTTGGCCAGTTACTATCGCCGGTTTGTATCCAAATTTGCCACAATAGCTAGGCCACTCCATGAATTAGTAGCTCAGCTAAACCAGCAGCACACAGATCCGAGAAAAAGGAAGAAGAGTCCAATCGGGCAGCTATGGTCTACAGAATGCGATGAGGCCTTTAACAAACTTAAAGAAGCCCTAACGTCGACATCATTACTAGGCTTCCCAGACTTCACCCTTCCCTATATTTTAGAGTGTGACGCCTCATACACTGGTCTGGGTGTTGTTTTGTCCCAAATCCAGAATGGTACAAAGAGAGTGTTAGCGTATGCTAGTCGTACTCTCCGCCCGTCGGAGAGGAATGCAAAAAGTAGTTCTAAGTTAGAACTTTTGTGTTTAAAATGGGCATTAACGGAAAAATTCCGTGGCCTCCTTTTAGGTGGACATACTGAGATTTACACTGACAACATGAATTTAACTATGTGGCATAAAGCAAAACTGGGTGCCATTGAGCAAAGGTGGATTGCCCAAATGTCTATGTTTGATTATGTGATAAAACACAGGCCTGGACGGATTAACGGTAACGCTGATTACTTGTCTCGATTCCCGCTGGAAGAACCGGGGGGAGACGACGAAGAAGAGGGCGAAATCGCCATTTGCAGTGTTGCAGCGACATGCATTCCGCCAGCCCTAGGACTAGCTGGTACTGTCGGTAGCCGTCCAACGGCAGATTTTAATGTAGAAAATGCTGATGTGTTTTTAGAATGCCTTGATGTAAATAATGTTGATGAATGTTCAAAATTATGCCTTGATGTAAATATGATTGGTGGGGTTGGTGTGGTGGAAGCTGCTGCTAGGACAGCGGAAGTTTTTAATGTCCTTCCCACACATACCTTGCCGTCTTACTCAACGGAGGATATGGTGAGATTGCAGCAAAATGATGTAAATATTAATGCAGTATTTGATGTTGTATCGCGTAAACTTGTGTTGTCAAATGAATCTATGAAAAGGTTGCCCCATCAGACGAAGAAGTGGATGAGGCAGCGTAAGAAGTTATGTGTATTGGATGGGTTGCTGTATAGGAAAATCAAGGGGACAGGTAGGACAGAGTTGCTGCAATTAGTGATACCGGAGATACTGCGGTTACGGATACTGGAGTCAGTTCATAGCGTAGGGCATCAGGGGAGAGATAGGATGATAAATATTTTGAAGAGCAGGTGTTTCTGGGTAGGGATTACTGCAGATGTAGATAAATTCTGTAGAAGTTGCCACAGGTGCAATGTAGCGAAGCCACCGCCGGTCAAGATTAAGGGACCGGCAGGTAGTTTGTTAGCTTCGAGACCGTTTGAAGTAGTAGCGATGGACTTTACGCTACTGGAGAGGGACTCAAGGGGATTTGAGAATGTGTTGGTCATCACAGATGTCTTCTCTAAATTTACTATTGCTGTCCCAACCAGAGACCAAAAAGCAGCAACTGTGGCGAAGGTTTTAGTAGAGAAGTGGTTTTTATATATGGGTGTGCCAAGGAGACTGCACTCTGACCAAGGTAGGAACTTCGAATCCTCGGTGATTGCTGAGTTATGCAAGACATATGGCATAGAAAAGAGTCGCACCGCTCCGTACAACCCTCGCTGCAATGGCCAAGCAGAACGGTTTAATAAAACAATGCATGATTTACTCAGACCCCTCGAGGCCAAGGAGAAGAGGAGATGGTCTGATCACTTAGCCGAAGTGGTGCAGGTGTATAACTCGACGCCTCACGCCTCGACAGGATTTTCACCTCACTACCTAATTTTCGGACAAGAGCCTCGGCTGCCAGTGGACTTCATTTTAAATACAGGCACCAAAGACAGGGACACCAATGCAAGTGAGTATTTGGAAGGGCATCTTTCACGTTTGCATGACGCGCACGTCCGGGCTAGTGAACAGCTGAAGAAGCATGCCGCCATTAGGAAAGATAGGAGTGACAAAATGGCAAACTCTATTCCATTGCAAGTTGGTGAACTTGTCAGAAAAAGAATCCACTATAAGGAGAGGGCGAAAATACAAGACATGTGGTCGGAAGACATGTACATAGTTGCTAGGGCACCCACCATGTCGGGAGGACCATATGCGATCAAAAAGGTTGGAGGAGATGGATCGCTAATTAGGATAGCCGGCCACGAAATGCGGCGTTGCGAGGACGGAGCAGAAGAGGAGGACATAGGGACGACGTTGGGACTACCAGCACAACCGGATGTCCCAGCGGCTGTTGAAGTTTACCAAGACGTTCCAGGCAAACAAGAATGGTACGCGTTCGAGTCTGGGGACCTGAGTAGACGGAGGTCTGAGAGGATCGGACGTCGTAAAAGGGAGTGATAGAACTTCGCCGTGTGGGTAGGAGATGTTTTAATAGTTAGCAAGGTATGACGTGGTTGCTTCATGTGGAATGTAGTTCGAATTGTCTCTGCGGCTGTCTAAAAAAAACGAAGTGTTCCCCATGAATGGGGGGCTCTGTAAGGAGTTGATGTTGCTGATATTGTTTTCATTTTTGATGTTCCTATGTGCAACCATTGATTAATGATTTTGTTGTCTGGGGAAAACCCCTGCGTGAAAGGGATTGGACTGTTTTATTGATGATATTACTTGATTACTATGTTGTTACGATGTACGACAGAAGACGAACAAGATTTAACTGCCTTATGCACTGGGAGAGCAGGGGAGGCAACCAGTATTTTTTATTATTATTATTATTTGGGGTGGAAGTTCCAAAAAGAGTTTTCCCCTTAGGCATCCAATATTGTTTATGAGGAATGTCAGATGCGGAGCCAGGGCTTCGATCTCAAGGAGGAATGACGCTATATTGATGGTGGGACCCATCAACTTTTGGTAGGTGGGTATGAGACAGTATGCTTTCATTGTCTCTAGGCGCCTGAGTTTACTGGAAAGCATTAACTGGGATATTTTTGGTTCGACAAAGAGTTCACCGACCAGTAAGTTCAAAATTAGTGAGTGGTCGGGCAATGACTCTAGTGCAGCCCGCTGACCGACGGTTTACCTTTAGTTGTTAGTGAAATGAGAAATTCAGGAAACATGAAGCCAAACTTAGCATAGGCTTTGTCGGGAACTGTCAGTTTGGGCAAGAAATACAACGGAGGGGCAGATTTATAGCAGTGGGAACGTGCTTGAGCTGGGAAATCTAATTTAAAGAGCATGAACTCAAACAAGGACGATAAACTCAGGACCATGAACTTCAGAGACAATGTAGATTTGGGTTAATGATATGATAGTAGTATGCAAATTAAGCAGGGTACGCGAGGTACTGATTGGAGGGCAAGGGACAGCAATGTCACGTGATGCCAGAAAGAACCGCCAAATTAAGCGGTATATATATACGCGGGACAGAGAAGCATTTGGAGAAGATAAGCGAGTTCTAGACAGCCGAGTGCAGATACTCGAAGGGCTGTTGAAACCAAGAGGGCTGTGGAATTTATGATCGGGCAGATACGCCCGAGGACCAGAGCAAAACACGGACTTGAGTGTTGGAAGAAAGTGCCGCCCAAAATAATATATTGATTGCTACGAAGGACCAACGTCTAAAAAGCTAAAGGAACAGCTCTTGGGTCGTAATGGATGGCTAAAAGTCGAACACGACGTGCATTAGCCAGAGAAAGACGAGGTAGTCGGAACCACACAGCAGACTTAAAAGTCAGATAGGACGGAAAGGTCAAGTGGGATCCACGACAAGCGATTGATTGGGCCGAGACAAATGAAACCCAGAAGGACGACCAGAAAACCCACTGGATGGCAGAAGTTGAATGTAAGTTGACATAAGACTTAGACCTAATTAGTTTAATTGTATATTATAATCAGGTATCTTAGTTTAGAGAGCTATAGCAAACTACCATAGGTAAG